>BQNB010208197.1:0-10424 GCA_026074375.1 Tanacetum coccineum
AACTTTAGGGTTTCTTTCTGGGCAAATGAAACTTTTAAAACCTGTGAACCAATAACACTCACCCCTCAACACTCTTTCCCGCCAACGCTCTCAAACCCCTCAAACTCACGAGATACCACTCAAGCTTTTACCCAGACAACCCTCTACCCGGTTTAACCCATTCCCACAACCCACTAACCCTAAAAGTTGCCACCTTGGCAATCCCCCTTAACCCAAGGTGTATCAATGGCGATGATTGTTTTAAAAGTAACACAAAAGTAATCTGAGGGCCAGGATTGGTTGCTGAGTTAACCACTCTCACAACTAACACAACAAGAAGAAGAAAGAAGACCTTGGGGCTTTTATAAATTCCAAGAAACACAGCCAACAAGGGGACCTTTTTTTCCTAGTTTTTCGTATTTAATTTTAATTAAGTTGTAATATTAAGCTTTCAGTTTTTCCATTTCTTTTGTAATGTTGTTATTTTAAAAAAGATTAATGCAAGCTTTCTAAGTTGATTTTAAATTTCCTTATTTTCATAACTATGTGACTTAATGATCCAAATTAAGTGCTTTAGATTCTACTAAACTCATTTAAATTTGTTCTTAAACCCTCACTTTAACCATATAATCAGTTGCTTTAGTTTGAATTTAGGTAAAGCAGTTTATTTAATATCTTTTTAAAAGTAAGGGGGTGTTTGGTTTTGACCTCAAAATGGGTTATTTAAGGTTGTGCATGGGTCAAGCACACTCAGCTCTTTTAGCTGAGTGTGTGTGGTAATTTAAGCCATAAAAATTGACCCCTTTTTAAGTAAAATTCCATTGTCTTGTTATTCATTGGTTCTTATGCTTTCATGTCCAATTTTCTTAGCTAGATTAAGCGTAGGTATTAAGATAGGTTAGGTTAGCTTATGTTTCTATGTTTTGACCTATTTTGAATGTTTGTGCAGTTTAAACAAGCCATTAGTTCTGTCATGCGATTTGAAGCCAAGAAACCAAGTCTGTCAAAATGTGCTCTTTAGTGAATAAGCTAAATTTTTAAGCCTCCTTTTCAGCACTTGTACTTAGTTTTCAAAAGCTAGAATTTTGTATTTAGGTTCTTTTCTATTTCAACTTTATCTGTTTATGATTAGTTTTTACTGAAAAGCTCATATGAGCTTAAACTGATAAGCTGAAAAAGCCCCATGAACTGTTTGTTTTGTCCCCTGGTGCTGAGCACCATTTTCAGCATAGCTTATTTAGCTTATTTTGTATTGAGCCTTAGGATCTTTTTGCTTTTCTTTATACTTAATACTAAGCCCTTTAATTCCCCAAAAGTTTTCATAGCTTATTTCCCCCTTTAGCATAGCCTATTTAATAGCATTAAAGTATCACTTTTTCTGTTTTTTATATAAACTGTCCACTAAGCCAGAAGTCATTTCCAAGCTATACTAGGGCTTATATTAGATAACTTAGCTTATTTTAGGACTCCCCTCTCCTATTTATCTGTGTCCCCCCATGAATTTATAGCTTAATCTAGTTAGCTTAATTTCCAAAGAGAGAAAGAAAAATAATCTAAAAAGCTTATTTACTTGCAGTCCAAAAGACGATCAACTATTTCTGGCTTATTTAAGATAATTGGTCAGCAACGTTGTGCTTTTAGGAAAAAATGTTGCCATTAACCCACTGAACAAGTTTGTCTGTTTTGAGTTTGTCTATAAGCACTTGGACCCACCTGTAATCGGGGTCCCTCAGGGAACATTTGGTGTAATTTCTTCTTTTATAGTTACATTGTTAGTCCCCTGTTTATTTAACTTGTTACCACCCCTTTAGTCCCTTTTGTCCTTTCACTGCTATTCCCTATAGTATTTAGCAACAGTTTAGCTTTAGTTAGTTTTATTTAATTTAATTAATTAATTTTAGGTTTAATTTTTAATTAGTTTTAATTACTTTTAATTACTTACAGTAACTTTGGGCATTTTTACATTTTGTGTTTGTTCTCAACTTTTTCTTTATTTAATTTGATTTTTTCAGATTTTTTATAGTTATATTTTCTGACTTTTTATATTTAATTAGTTTTAATTAGTTTTTAATCTTAGAAAATTCATAAAAAATACAAAAATTAACAAAAAAATATTTTTCTTTTTAATAAAATTTTATTTAATCAGTTAGTTTATATTAAAAATATAAAAACTTATGTAGGGTAATTTTTGCTAAAAATTCAGTTCCGGGCCCGTTTACGAGCCCGGATTTTTCGTTTCTTACCGTTTTGTTCGTTTTCGAACTCCGTTTTTGAAAATTTTTACATTTTCTTTTAAGTTAGAATATTTTTGATTTATTAAAATTTTAAAATTAATTTTAGGACTTTATTTTTATAATTTTTAGTTTTAGGCTTGCTATTTAATTCCCGATAGTCTATAATTGCATATTTAATTTAGTTAATTAATTTTAATTATTTTAGTCAATCATTTTTAGCCTAATTATGTTCCCCGTAGATTTTTAGGATTCCCATTACCACTGTTCATGCTCCCGTAGTTTAGGTATTTATCCATATAACTATTTCTGCTCCCCGTAGTTTTAATTAAGGTTCCCAATTTCCATTGCTTGTTTCCCGTAGAATAATTTTAGTTTTCTTTAATTAATTTTAGTTTATCTAGTTAAAAAATCAAAATCATTTGTTTCTCAATTCGAATCATAAATTCATTCGTATCGATTTACCATTCCAGCCTCGTTGGGGATTTACGACCCGGGAAAGCTCTATACTACTTCTCGGTATCATTGACTCTGCTTATAGACCATTCTTACTATATATTTGATATTTTATTATATTATATGTATTTTAAGGTATAGTCTGAGCGGATCAGGGTCCCATCCCGGGGTTGAGAGAGGTCAGTAGGCGTTGCAGAGTTCTGCTGCTCCACAACACTGCCAGACAGATTCAAGGTAAGTGGGAAAATGCAATCACTATTTAAAGATGGATGTTAACAATGTGCGGGTGGTTACCTGTTTGCTTTTTTCAAGGCCTTGATCGCAAGAATGGCGACATCATCGAAAATCACGATGGATGAAGTGCTTGACATATATACCTTGTCTGCAAGGTAACATTCATATTAAAATCAACTCACGATTTTTGTAAAGTGTGGCGAAACTCTAGGATTTATTTTGGCTTACTGTTGTACATCTTAGGACTCGTTTAAGTTAGAATAACTAGGCACACGCTAGTCTGTTTTGTTTTTTTCTCTATCAACACATCCCCAAGGCCACCCCAAAGCGTAACCCTGATGGACCGACCTCTGTTGAAAAGAACAGGTGATTATTTAAAAACACAACTATGAGGTGTAAGTGGGATATCTGCAAAGTATGTTACCAACCTGTGGTTAGCAAGGTAGAAGTCGAGATTCCTCGAGCTTGATTTTAATTGATTTGTTCTGCCGATATTAGTTACATAACCGGCAACATCTGCTAGGTAAGTTCAGGAACATACAAACAAATAACTGGCTATTGTCTTAAACGTAACTGAATAACACCTTACGTTGAAAAGTATCAAGGTAATAGCAGCTCACCAATCAAATACTTGTTGTCTGAAGGTCCAATACTGTCAAAATCCTACAACTGGAATGGGCATCTCACAAAGCCGTATGCCTTCACTAAAGCTTTTCTTATGGTCGTCGACCCATCAAATTCAAGCATATACGTATCGTTCTTCATAATCCGATACTCCCCCTTGTTAGGTTTCACTACAAAATTCTTGACTGAATAGATGCTTCCTACCTTGAGCCTCAAAAAATTATGCGCTACACTTGCTTTTGCAGAGTAATGAATCATGTTACCCTGCAACAAACTTCGGTTTTAAAAATACACAATAAAGGCGAACATAACATTTGAGGTTTACCTTTGCATCTGACACGACAAAATCCGTGCTCAAGTACCGACCAGTAACTGCACTAACATCCCACATCCTGCCAACCATCCCAATTATTCGGTCACATCCAGACGTAACTAGTCCAAGAATAACTCGGATTTAGTCTCTGAAACCTTATCAGACATGCCCTGCTTCCTTTCAACTACACTCTTGGTAGCAGACACGTCGGCTAAGATTTCAACTTCTGTATTCGTGCCTGCAGGTGACATGGTGTGATTGCTGTCTGCAGCCTCAATAGGAATGACCGGTTTGGTTTGAATATCACCCTTGGTGCATGTAGCATTAGTTGACATGTTGTGGTTGTTGTGAATTAAACCTGATTTCCCTTTCAGTTATGGAAGATGTGTGCGGAGATACAGGAGGTCGTATCTCATTTATACTACTGCTTGCTATTCCTTCGATGATGATTAGCATTCCTTTAAACAAATGGAATTCTGTAACTTGTGTAACTGTACGATTAATGGAGGTGTAACAGACGACTTTAAAGAACATGAAGAGGACAAATGTACAGGCGCAATAGATAGAAGTAGGGATGAGCAAAAGAACCAAATAACCGAATCCGAACCAAGAACCGGACCGGAACCAAGAAGAACCAAACCGGAACTAGAACCGCCGATTCCAGTTTCGGTTTTTGAGTTTCGGATTTGTCGGTTCTTGGGTCGGTTCGGTTCGGTTCCATCGGTTCTCTGTTCCAGAACCGAATACCCAATTATTCTAAAATTATGTAATTTTTTCATTCTTAAATTAGAAGCAATTTTATATCTCTCCTCCTTTTAGGGTGATATATTCTAAAATTATGTAATTTTTCCATACTTAAATTAGGGGCAATTGATCCTAAATTATACTTACCATAAAAAATCCTAGTAGCCTACTTTAAAAACACAACCAAACACCTTAAACCGTAAGCTTTAATCCATTAAAATCATTATCAAAACAATCGACTAAGCTAATAAAGAGCTCTTGCACAATAATAAACATCCCCTGCACATTCAATGAAAGTACTGGATATTTATATATTATAAGATAACAGATAAAAAAGTTGAGTTTTAAACATAAATAAAAGTTATTTTTTTATCGAAAAACATAACTTGTACATCGTACGGGTCAAAATGCCTCGTAAGTCTTAAATGTCAAGTTATCAACTATTTACGTTATGTTCATTAATTGGTAATTAAGATGTACCTTTAGAGTATATGTTAGACAAGCCACTCATGTTAAGTTTATGAGTTTTACTAAATATAGCTTTAAAAGTAACGTTTAAGAAATATAAACATTAATAGTTGGTGGTAGATTAGTACATAAGAACTATGTTTTGCAATTTCCTAAATTTAAATCCTAAATTTTTGACTGAATAGATTAGTACACTTTTAAGTCAACTTGCAAATTGTAAGCAAGCTTCTGTTTAAGTCCAAGTTATAGAATGTTTTCGGAATTCGGTCAATAATCTAGTCTCATCTATATAAGACTGCCACAAGGAAAGGCTACAGGTAGGAATGTTCGTTAAAAAGATGCAATAGAAAATATTTGTTAACAACAACTTTATTAAAGACGATAACTTACTTTTTTGTAATAAATTACAGTAGTTGGCCACTTGACCCCACCAACCCCTACGTGAAAGGTGAAACTTAAGACATGCAGGATTAACGCTAGATTATTTTCAAAAAGACATTCCTTTTTTATGTACTTTTTGAAATGAAGACCATGACATAAACATTATCCATCCTATATAAACACATTGTCTTGTAAGTTACATTTTATATTTCAGTTTTGAAAACAAAACCAACAATGAAGTTTGGAAAAGAATTTGCATCACAAATGGTGCCAGAATGGCAAGAAGCGTATATGAATTACAACCAACTCAAGAATCTTGTCAAAGAAATCTTGATTTTTCGACAGCAGCAGACGCGGTCTTTGAATAAGGTGAAACCGCCATCAAAAGCGACTTCTTTGAAGAGAAAGGGGTCTATTTTTAGAGCTTTCAGTGGTCTAACTAGCCGTTTTGGCAACGCTAGTGTCAGAAGAGATAAAGAAGAAGAAGAAGTGATTCTTGCAAGTGCAATGCAGCATGCAGATGAAGAACAAGGGGAGTGTGTGAAGTATCAGACGATTTTCCTACGGTCATCAGACGATGGAGGAGAGTTTGAGCTTATGTTCTTTAAAAGGCTAGATTATGAGTTCAACAAAGTTGTCAACTTTTATAGAGAAAAAGTGGAGGAAGTTGTGAAACAGGCTGAAGAGTTGAATATACAAATGGATGCTTTCATTGCTCTTCGAATCAAAGTTAATAAGCCTGATCATGCTGTCACTCCCGTCATGGAACGAAATACAGGTAGTTATTTTATATAAAAAAATGTATTTACAAAGATTTTTTTTTCTGACTTTGGTATATTGAAGGTGAAGTGAGTGAACAACATCAAGGGATAAGAGTTGATGATGCCAAGGAACACAAGATGGCTTCTTTAGACGTTTTAAACCGGATAAAGCTCAACGCCACCATTGACACACCAATATCCACTATGAGAAGTGTTTTCAATAGTTTAAGTTCAGACTTGCAGTTCAACAAAAATGAACTCAAAGAATCACAAGGAAAGTTAAAGAAGGCTTTTATTGAGTTCTACGAAAAGCTTCGGTATCTAAAGAACTACAGGTAAGGGTAGCCTCTTTTAATTTTACATTAAGATCTTGACTGCAAAATATAACAGAATTTGTTCTTGCCATGAATCCAGCTTCCTGAATCAATTGGCCTTCTCCAAGATAATGAAGAAATATGATAAGGTTACGGGATTTTAATTTAATTTTTCATATGTGTATCCAAGTGTTCAATTGCTAACCTAGATTGTTCGCGCAGATCGCACGGAGAAATGCAGCGGATGCTTACTTACAAATGATTGAGGAATCTTACCTGGGCAAATCTGATGAGGTATATAAAAATATTAAATATAGATATAAGGTCTTTGATGTTGTGCTCAACCTTCTAACCAAAAATTCCCTTCAGGTCGCTAAGCTCATAGACAGAGTTGAAGCAGCATTCATAAAGCACTTCTGTAACGGGAATCGCAGTCAAGGAATGAACTCCTTAAGGCCGAAAGCCAAAAGAGAGAAGCACCGTGTTACGTTTTTTGTTGGTAATAAGTTATTATCATCATGCAGTATAAACCATTTCTTGACTAGCATATACTGTAGAACTTACCAACGTATTTTCTTGTGAAGGTTGCTTCTTTGGATGCGCGTTAGCACTTGTGGTGGTGATCATTACAAATATGCATACTAAAGATCTTCTAAAAAACGATGAAAAAACTAAGTACATGAATACCATATTTCCACTGTACAGCTTGTTCGGATTTATAGTGTTGCATATGGTGATGTACGCTGGAAATGTATATTATTGGGCACGCTATCGAGTCAATTACTCCTTTATATTTGGATGTAAACCGGGTACAGAATTGGGTTTCAAACAAGTTCTACTCATCAGTTCTGGTCTATCAGTAGTTACACTTGCAGCCATACTAGCAAACCTTGAAATGGATATGGATCCAAACACTCGAAGTTACAAAGCTTTAACCGAATTACTCCCTCTGGGCTTAGTCATAGTAAGTAATTCCGCTTTTAAACTCTAATTGTTATGTGTATGCTTGTGTATCTAATTCATTGCAAACTATGTTTTCCAGGTTGTAGTTTTTATAGCGATCTGTCCTTTGAATCTCTTCTATCGTTCAACCCGTTACATCCTCTTGGTCTGTATATGGCACTGCATTTGTTCTCCTCTTTATACGGTCACTCTACCTGATTTCTTCTTGGCTGATCAGTTTACTAGTCAGGTGAAAATTCAATACAACTGAAAAATAGTAATAATATATTTAGCCAACAAACTAAAATTTGTTTTCCTATTAAATGGTTTCAGGTTCAGTTATTGAGGAATTTACAGTTCTATGTATGCTACTATGGTTGGGGCGATTTCAAGAAGAGGGATGCACAAACTTGTAACGACAGCGATATTTATAAAACTATTTCTATTATTATTGCTGTTATCCCATATTGGATTCGCGTCCTACAGGTACACGATCTACTCACGCATCATCAAATAAATACACGGATTGTGATTGTTTTCCTAATATTAATATTCTTGACTATTGTCTGTATGACTATTTATATATATAGTGTGTACGACGCTATTTTGAAGGGCGTGATTCAACACAAGCTCTGAATGGACTCAAATACTTTTCTACCATAGTTGCTGTTGTTGCAAGGTCAATGTATAGTCAAAAACAAGGAATGATCTTAAAAATGATCGCTGCATCTACCTCAGGAATTGCAACGATTTTTAGCACATACTGGGATTTAGTTAAGGATTGGGGTCTGCTAAATAAGAATTCCGAAAATCCATGGTTAAGAGATAAACTCATTTTGCCTAGCCGATCTATCTACTTCGTAGCAATGGTACTTAGTAATTACTTATATTTACCAATTAGCGCTACAAATAAATAATTTTAACTAATGTTAACTGATTTGCAGGTAGTGAACGTGATACTAAGACTTGCCTGGATGCAAACTGTACTGGATTTTCAAGAAGCCCCTTCCCTTCATAGAAATGCCGTAATTGCAATAGTTGCGAGTTTGGAGATCATTAGACGTGGCATATGGAACTTTTTCAGGTCAAATTTCATTTCTGAATGTTAATTCGTTAACCTAGTTATATGACATAACCTAACCTTGTGGTGAATGATTCAGGTTGGAGAATGAACATTTAAACAACGTTGGAAAGTTTCGAGCTGTCAAGTCAGTGCCCCTACCTTTTAGCTATGAAGATGGAGACAAAGATCTCTAATTTGACTTTCTTAATAGTTGAAATGATTCAAAACTTCTGTATCTAGGTAGCAACCATAGCATTCTGTGTATAAAAGAGAACTGCGCGGTGACTTAACAATTCTTTTATACGCTTAGAACATCTTAATCTAAGAACAAAAAAGCATATTGACTTCAGTATTTGTTCCGCGCTAATTTTTAGTGAACTCAATTATATTCTTCGGCATCGATATCCATATCTGAAACTCTTTCTGTTTTTTCAAGCACAGGTCGAAAGTAATGTAAAGTATGTGCTGGTATAATTAGCTAATACATGGCAGTTGCTAGATCACATGTCAAAAACTATGCTGGAAAATAAACCACAATGAACTCCAAATATAGAACAAATACAGATGAACAATTAACACTCTTAACTTCAACCAGTCCAATAGGTGCACGTGAAGGCAAAGAACCAGCCCATTAGGTTTCTTTTAAAAATACCCATTAATTCATTCCCTTCCATCAAAAATGAATAATAAAACCCAACAACCAATCACCTTAAAATTCTGGCAAAAACAGACAGATGGTTATGATTACATCTCGTGGTTTATCAAAAGTCCGTCGCACATCCTTGTCCCAAACCTTGTTTGAACACTAGGGGTGAAAACGAGCCGAGCCGCTCGTGAAAAGCTCGGGATCAGATCGGTAAAAAGCTCCAACGAGCCGAGCCTAAACGAGCTCGAGCCTGAGCTCGAGCCTAAGTTTGGGCTCATTTAATAAACGAGCTCGAGCCCGAGCTCTATACAATCAATCCACGTCATAACACACGAAAATAATATAAAATCTAGAGAGAGAAAGAGGGTTTTAGAGAAAGAAAGTAGAAGAAAGAAAATGGAAGATTACTTAAGAGAAAATGAGTAACCAACACCCTCCTAACATGCTAGGAGGGTAGTATTTATAGTACAAAGAGAGTTGGACCTTTGTTTGGGACGTGTGGGCTTCTTGGGCCGAACTAATGGGCTTTAGCCCGACACCTAGGCCCAATTAGCTTAATATCATTCCCGTAAACTACGTTTTCTTATACAAGGCTCGGGAATAAATAATGACCGTCACTTTACTAAAAATGAGGCTAACAATCTCCCCCTAAGGGGTGGTCATTGCACTTATGGCTTCACTTCTTGTGACGTCTTGAGCCTTGGAGCCTTGTGTTCTTGGGAATTCTTTTGAAGTTCCTTTTGCATGCTTGTGATCTTGGATCTTGATCTTTGACTTGATATCTTTGTCTTAATCTTGATATCTTGGTCTTTAGCCTTGACTTTATTCTTGACTTTGAGATCTTTAAATCTTTATCCTGGAATCTTATGCCATCTTGCGATCTTGTGTCTCTACCCACATGCTCATTATCTTGAAAGCTTGCTAACAATCTCCCTCAACATTGATCTTTTACTTGATCTGCTTGCAATATTATCATTGATGTTCTTTGAGGAAGTTCTGTATATCAGAGCTTGCGGAAGACTTTGACACATGTACTTGAGCTTTCATCGTGTATTTATCTTGGTCGATTGATCATGAGCATGTGGTAGTGAATCTGACTCAGCTAGAATGAGGTTGTAACGCCATCAACTATACTTGAAATTTGATGTTAGTGATAAACAGCAGATATGGACGAATATGGATTTGTCATTCGGCATAGTTCGGTTACATTAACCTCCGGTTCTGTGAGGACCGTTTTACAGTATAAAATACTATACTTGTGATCAGGT
>BQNB010208198.1:0-10424 GCA_026074375.1 Tanacetum coccineum
ATCAAAATAATTATATAACACATGATTGATGTAAACGTTTGATGGTTTAATGCCCGTTTACATTAAACAATAATATTTGGCGTACGCGATTTAACCTAACGTTTACAATTTCAAGCAAACACGTACAATAAAAAAGGTACATTGTAGATTTGTTGACGTCGTCAATGACTTAAAAACACAGGGTGTTATACTTTAGGTGCAGTATGTCATTCGGGGTTGCGACCTTAAGAGTGGTGGTATACGCTAATGATAAAACTAGCGGGGATGCTAGGTCTTGGTACATGATTAGCAGGGATGCTAAGTCATGGGTTGTGATTGTTTTGCATATATTCACTGTCATATAGCACAATTGTCCAACTGTTTGAGATATTGGCACAACTACTGAGTTTTGAATCAAACCTCCTACGAGTCTCACCAACATGTTGTCTTGACGTTTTTCGAAGTATCATTTTTCAGGTGTGTGTCTTAACATCGGTAAATTTGAATAATGGAACTAAGGACGTACGCACTATCTTTCTGTGTGAGATTGCCTAACTTGAGGATCTTGTACATTGTATACAACAAACGTGTGGGATGCTAACTTGAGACTTGTACATTTTGAACAAAGAAAAAAAATGTAACTTGTAAATTGTTGTAAATTTGGATCTTTTGTAAATGAGTGGTACAATCTTGTACCTTGTGCAATGAAAGTCATTATGTCGCATTTCCGTGTTTTCGCCGCTGACGGGATGTGACAGTTTTTTTTCTTAGTAATAAGCACAAAAACAGAACAAATAAGCAATCCCAAACAACAACAAAACATTCCAAATTTTTTAGTATGAGATAAAATGATTTTTGTCAACTTTGTATACTTAAGTATATGATTTTTTTGTAAAGGTGAACGTTGAGAAGGCGTTATATTTGTTTTTGAAAGGGGCGGCACGTGGGTCGACACTAGCAATGGTTGATGCGGGGTCGGTGTATTGGGAGATTGGGAAGAACAATGAAGGTGTAAGGATGTATAAAAGAGTTGCTGAACTTGGTTATCCTGCTGGCCAATGTAATTTGAGGATTTCTTATCTTTAAGGTAAGTTAGTTTTTGCTGCAACCACAAATAGTTGATAATTACAGACCCTTTACTTATTACTTGCTCATTTCGGATTCTATTTCATGTCTACTGTGTAAATAAACAAAGAAAATGGGTGAACAAAATGTTTCAAAAATCTTCCCTCACCTACCATTGCACTTATTCTTAGTCAATGCATATATGAACAATGATATTAAAACTGTGTCAAGGTTAGATTGCATATACATCACCGTGTCAGGTTAGATAGCATATACATCTCTCTCTTTTAAGCCTAGCCAAGACTGCATCTATTGCCCAAATTGACCCATGTCAACGTGTGTATTGTGATCGTCTTACTCATACATGTTGTGATAGTTGTTGGTCAATGTTTCTATGAAAAACTTCTAGACATTTGACGCTACATTTTATCGAAAATTGATATAACTGGTTTTGTTTTGACTGAACTATTTGCATAATATATTTGCAGGAGTTGCTGTTATATGGCTGAAAGAAAAGTTGGAAGTGACGTCGGTGAGGACTTGACAAGAGAGTCACTAATTGCTCTATCATATTCTTTACCAGATTTTGATCTTCCTCTAACAGAATTCCCCAAAAACATGAAAAGTATCACAAAAGCTGTAAATACTAATGAAAAAGAAAAAGTTAGGTGCAACCTGATCTCAATATCGTATGCCGAGTCACTTGACAGCAAGAATTCACCGGTTTTAGTTGTGAAATACAAGAGTGAGATCTTTTTTAGCCTTCCGTTAAATGGGTTTATACGTGTTATATCCTTAAGTCTATACTTTTAATCATGATGTAAACTTTGTATTGCAGACTCGCAATTACCATTAAGCAAAATAAGTCAGATGTGTGTAGATGTTTTGCAGTTGTCAATGTGGGTTTCCTTAAGCCATTCTCATCCAGAAAAACAAATTGTTATGAAATGCCATTCCTATTTGCGACGCCCCAATAATCATCCCGCAGCAACGCACGAGCAGATACCCTTGTTATTTACAAATTTTACCTACAAACTTTTTCGCTCTCAATTTTTACCCTCACTTTTTTCTTCTTTAACATCACTTCACTATTAATCGTTCTAGTATCATAACAAAAAAATGTCATAAACTATTTATTGTCGCTCCATTATCCGGATTATGAAACTATAATCAAGTTATCTATAAACCTTGTAAAGTATATACAGGATGAATGATGTGTGCTAAAACACACATTTTTATAACCCCGTTAAACACTATAAAACGGACTAAAAATACTAAAATATGGATAATTATCTTGCAAATATGTTATTTGGTATTTTTATGTCTTGCAGGTAAATGGATTGAAAACGGTGCAAAAACGGGTAATTACGGGTTCGTCGCGATCAAGAGTGCCTATTATTCAAAATCAAGACAAAGTCGTGAAAAGTCCCTGAGCATGCCATTGGAAAAAGCGTGAGAAAACGAGTCCAACAGTGCCCTCGGATCCTATTGGGTCAGCCCGTAACCCACTTAATGGGCCGGGCTAGCCCAAACTAGCAAAAGCCCAACATGAATTGTACTAGAGCCCATTTAAAACCCAAAGTTGAATCTGATATATTAAGGAGAGGATGACGTCACCATGACGTCATGGCATGTGCACTCAAATTAAATACCACAGGTCACGTGACCTCCCACTTAAAAGGTATGGGCAAATAGAAATTTGACACGTGGTGGAGGAAAGTTATGCAATTCAGATAGTATTTCAATTTGCATTGAAATGAATCCAATGGACGAAATTTATGGCGTGCCATGAACGCAGATAGATGGGCCACGTGGCTTTCATCTAATGGCTGTTTCGAATGCAATCCGAGGTTACATGATCCAAAGCCACTGATTGGCTATAATAAATGAGGCGGTGGAGGACAAAATTTACAAAAAGACCCCCACGACTCTGGCTATAAAAGCATACGCAGCTTCACACTTTTGTTTCATTAGGATTTAGATTTTAGTTTTACTTTTCTCTCAACTTTTAGCTTTTAGATTTAGATTTAGATTTAGTTTCAGTCTATGGTAGCTTATTGTAAAGCTGATTTGCAGCTTATTTTGGATTATGTAACGAGATTTGTTCTAGCTTAATAAAGTTTATGTTTAAAGTGCTTATTCCTTTTGCTTTCCTTTCTTTAAAAGTGCTTATTGATTTTTAAATTTTCTTTCTTAGCTTATTATCTGAGCTTAAATAGATCTGAATAAACTTCTTAATAGCTTATTTTAGATTCTTGTTAGCTTATATAGTTTGCAAGCTCTCCGTGTAGCTTATTTGTTTGAAAAAAGTTTGCGATCTAGTGTAACATCCGAAAATTTTCGAAATTTCGAATGACGATTTTACCCTTTGACTTTTAGGGTCTGGCTTGACAGGAAGGTGCACGACAAATAGCAGCATGCCACCTATGTCGATATCTAACAATAATACACCTTGTGTGTGGGCGTGTGCAAGCATCGTCGCTTTACGACTTTCACAAGATCAAGGAATGTAGTTTTGTTGTCTTGTGGTGATGGATCTTCAAGGGCGGATTGTCAACACCAACGCGTTACATATGATGTGGATTTGAGGAAATACATCGTTAAAACTCGTGTGATTCTCAAAAGGCATCAAAGACTTATTTAGCTTTATTTCAAAATCCTTGTTAAGTTGTAGGATGTAGTCTCTGCATATAAAGAACCAAAAATACGTGTGATCCTAATTAATCCCAACAACATCTAGCAAAAATGAAATCATGTGAAACCATTTGCTCTTTTTTTTTCTTGAATAGCAAAAGGAAATACGGAACATTACATTAAGTGCACGTACAGAATCAAACTAGCAAAAATGATAACTCAGATGGATTTGAGAAGATAAACAAGAAAGACAAAGAAAATAAAATTATAAGGTTATTTTGGACATTTAACATTATTAGCAAAAAGTAAAAAAGTAGGTAGCCGTCGGTTGAGCACTTGTGGGTTGAGCGGCCGTCGGTTGAGCATTTGGTGGGAGATAAGACAAAGTGGTGGTTGTACTTGCACGTGGGTCATGCCTGCGTCTAACATAAAGTGAATTGTACTTGCAAATTGTCACAAATGCGACATTTTTGAGTTGATTCATTCGAGAATGTTTAGCATAAAGACCAAATTAGAAAGATTTTGAAAAACTTAGACCAATAATGGGAGCAAAAAAAGAATCTTGTCCCTAAACAGTAATTTTCTCAATAATTACTGCGTAAATTTGAAGCTTTCTAATGGCCACATGTCGCATGTCTATTGGTGGATCGTGTTATTGATTAGTTGGCAATCCGAGGTATACAAAAGAATGGCCAATGATTGGCTCAGACTTGGAGAGGTGGTTGAGAGAAGAAATTACATAAATCACCCCTCACTTTTGGCTATAAAGGGATCCAACTCCCCCTCATTTGAGAGGAGTTAGTTTTTTCTATTTAGTGTAGTGTTAGTTAAGCTTTTTTTTTATACAAATGTAAATTTTACTTTTTGTGTAGTACGTATTTTAGACCACATGTACGGTTGTTTCTCAGCTCATTTGAATTATGTAAGAGGTTTGTTTTAGCTTGTTATTGAAGTTTATGTTTGTTAAAAAGTGCTTGTTGCTTAATTTCTTTTCTTCAAAGTGCTTATTTCTATTTTTCTTATTCAAACTGAGCTTATATAAATCTGAATAAGTTGCGTAATAGCTTATTTCAGAATCATTTGTTAGCTTATAGTGTTTATAAAAGTAGATCGATTTAGCTTTTATGCTTATTTAGTTTGCGATGGCTTAATATTGTTAGGAGTGCTTATTGGTTCGTTAAGAGCTTAGTTAGTTAAGGTTGATAAATCTCATTTTGATTCGCTCGTTGATTGCTCGCTTGAGGTTCTAAATCTGTTTTCATGATTAGCTATTTTCTAAAGAGTAGAGTTAAGTTTGATTTTGTTTAAGCTTATTTCAATTGTTTCCTTGGTTTCGGTTTGCTTATTGCTCGTGGCTTAATAGTGGCTAAACTTCTTTGATTTGATCAAAAAGGAGCGATGAGTTAAGCCTTAGTCTTCCTTTTGAATTAATAGCTTTTTAGCTCTTGACTTATCTTAGATCTATTTAGGATATAGCTTAATTAGTATTAAAGTGATTTTCAAGAAGTATAAAAACGTTTTTAGATTCTAGTGGATACGGATTTTATGAAAATAGATTTTACAACTCGTTTGATTTTCCCTGATTTGTAGAAATTGGTTCGTCAAAAGTAGATGTTAAAAACAATTTGGGCATGGCCCAGAGTATTTGAAAGCTGAAAATTTATTTCAGTTACTAATCCCTTTTCAATTTATTAAGGAGTGATTTAAAAGTCTTATTAAGCTTTTGGATTTTGTCTTATCTTTGGTTGATTTTGTAATGACGAAATCGGTTTAAATCATGAGGCCTGAAGCTTAAAGATTTAGTAAGCTAGAAAGAATTTTATTATTTTCTTTAGCTTATTAAATCAGGGTGGTATTCGTTCAATGCGGCTCTTTAACTCGGTTCCATTTTTTCCTTTTTTTAATTTAAAGTATGTAGCTTAAATTAAAAATGTTATGTGCTTTGCTTAGTGATAGTATATTCTTAGTGATTAGTTAATTAGAGCTTGATAATGTATATTTGTGAATTGGGAATTAAGTGTGGATTTGAAAAAGGGTTTAATTAATTAATAATCTTCGATTATTTAGATTTATAGTTTGAATATTTTGAAGGGCAAAAGCCGGAGAAATAATCAAACTACACATCTAGTAATTAATATCTTTTTAAGAGGTTTTTGTCAAAATAAGCCAACGTTGTGAGATAATTATATTTTCTACAGGAAATTGATTCTTAATGATCCTTAATTCACCATTTAATGAACTTTCACATCACTTAACAACATTTGCATAATCTTTAAGATCATTTTAGCATAATTTCTCAAGCTTAATCCGTTTATATAATTTTAGTATAAATTTCTTAGTATTAAAGATAGTTTTTTTAAAAAACCAACAAAGCTTAAAAGATAATCAAGCATTAATTCTTCAAAAACAAATCGTGATTTGTTCAATTCAATACACCTCGTTGGGACTTCCGACTTAAAATCATCCGGAAGATTGATTATTGTTTGCCCTCAAGTAATTTTCACATCCTACGGGATACTTATATATACTATTACTCGACGAGCATGTTTCGTGCAAATCAATTTTTGGCGTCGTTGCCGGGGAGGTTTTGTTACGATCATCACATTTTGTTTCGCGGTTGATGCCTTGAAGATCCTTTCTTTTAGAAAGTTTTTTTGGTACCTATTAAAAAATTTAAAAAAAATCAATAAAATTCCTAAAAATATTTTCCTTTTATTTTCTTTATAAAAAACCAAAAAATATTTTTATTTTATTTTATTCTATTTTCTACATAAAAAAATATATATTTTCCATTTCTACTTAAATTTTCCTTTTCTTTTATATATATAATAAATATAACAAAATAAGGATTATAAAGATTTACAAAGATTTTCTAAAACTTATGAAACACCAAATTTATCCGTTTTACTTTTGGTACATGAGCGTGCAATTTTCTTCGAACCAAATCGAGTTATATTTTCCCAACCCCGAGAAAAGTTTACAATTTCGTCAAGTAGAAGAACCTGAGTCCGATAATCTTTTTCATGATTGTATACAAGGAGAGGACGAGAACGCTGAAGACGTCCAAATGGCCGATCATTTGAGACCGATAGAAGAGCTACTCCGAATACCTATTTTAGGTATTGAGAATGCTAGCATTGTTCCAGCCGTTCTAACAGATCAATTTGAATTGAAACCCGAGTTACTTGATTTCGTAAGTAACAATTCTTTCTTTGGTCTTGAAAATGATGATCCTCATTCACACATCAGGAGATTTTACCAAATAACCCGAACTTTCAAAATAAACCAAGTGCCTCATGATGTGGTGAAGTTGATCTTATTCCCGTTTTCTCTTAAAGGAACCTCCTTGTTCCATTACGACTGGGATGATTTATTTATCAAAATTCATAACACTTTCACTTCACCATTGAAATAAGAAAATAGAAAGATGAGAAGAATGATAAGAATTTTAGAGAGAAGTTAGAGAGAAAATAAGAGAGTGGTTGAATCTAACAAATGTGTGTGAAACAAATAAGACCAACACCCTCTCCACACTTGGAGAGGGGTATTTATACTTGCACCATGAGGCTTAGATGCCTATGGGCTTTCTATGGGCCGAGCTCGGGAATTACTTTGGATTACTTAGGCTTTAGCCCATAACACATGACCGATTAGATTACATAAACGAGCCCATTTACCCGATCTAGCCTATTAACATATAATTAAATAAAGACCGAAGCTTCCTCGTTGGGTGACCGAGCTTCCTTGTTCGACTCAATATTTTGAGGCAAACAATCTCCCCCGAAGCAAGGTCTTGAACCTTGAAACGGGCTTCCTTGTTTGACTCGATATTTTGAGGCTAACAATCTCCCCCAAAGCTTGGTGTTTGATAGATTCCGAGCTTCCATGTTCACAGTCATAACATGGTCTTGGATTTCTTGAGATTGCTTTGACATTGAGTTCTTGAGTCTTGTTCTTGGTCTTTATCTTTGTTGTAGGCTTGTTCCTTCATGCTGTGTGATCTTTGATCTTGAGCCTTTTCTTTTTGACTTTGACTTTAATTCCGAGATCTTTAAATCTTTTCCTTGTTTGTCTTGTTGTCTCTGCCATCTTGCGATCTTGTGTCTTGACCAACATGCTCATACTATGCATCATCTTGAAAGCTTGCTAACAATCTCCCTTGACAATCGTTGTCTTGATAATCTTGATAACTTTTAGGAAGATCTTGAATATCAGAGTTTGCGGAAGTCTTTGTATTTAATTCTTGAGCTTTATTGATTCTTGAATCTTGATGCTTATAGTATGTCTTTGTAGCTTGAGTATGAGCATGTGGTAATGAATCAGACTCTGCTGGAATGAGGCTGCAACACCGTCGTTTGTACCTGCATTTTAATGTTAGTGATAAACAACAGATACGGACGAATATGGCTTTGTCATTCGTCGAGATTCGGTTACATTAACTTCCGGTTCTGTGAGGACCATTTTACAATATAAATATTATACCTGTGATCAGGTAGGTTCAATTTAGAAGAACCTCCGTGACAGGGTTTCCAGCTCAAAGTGTTAGATCCTCTAACGTGTATGCATTAGATTCACCGTACTTGCTTGTTCTCAATACCAAAACGTCTCAAAGCAGACAACATGATATGAGTGAATCAGATAGTTACTATCTTTTTGATTGAGTCATCAATTCATTTTACTGGAAACAGTTTGATTCACATAGAAAACATCATTTCATTCCAGTTGACATAAGTTTGATTCATATAGAATCGTACAAGTTACCTACCAAGAGCTTGTTTGATGTTGGCTCAAGCAGGATTTCCATCTTCACTGTGAATACTTAAGTATCACTCGGATGTTCTGGCAAAATCACAAGGATAATGCGTAGGACTCTTGTTAACAGCTTGTGAACTTGATGATGTTCAACAAGTGTTTGTAATGGAATGTGTCCTAATGAGATTTATTTTATTGATCTCTTGGCTCTAGACTCGATTAGTGCATTTTGGTTTTAGTACTCAGAGGCTGGAGCATACTGCATCACTGGGTCCATGATGTCGTCTTCAATATCAGAATTCATCTTTGTGAAAACCGATAGATTATGTATTGACCGGTTTCTGCCTAAGGTTGTATGGAGGGCTTCTTTCTTTAGACCCTTTATCCTTACATTTCTTTTTACCTCTTCAACCCCTTCAATGCTTACCAAGACGTCATTACTAACACATTGTTGTGATTGTTCCAGTGTTAGCTCAATCTTAGTCGGCATTATTCCCTTATACTCATTCATCTCCAATCATACCTAAGGACTGCTATTTCTAACTATGGAGTGTCCTTAGGTAGATCCCTCCGGTTCTGGTTGGATCATAGGACTAATACCTAACCTAATCACCTTATGACTTCAGAATCCTCGTGAATTAAGATGTTGTTGGGTATGAGATCGTAACCATAAAACCTTTTTTAAAGAGTATCAAGCACTTTAAGTCGTTTAGATCACTTATTATTTTCTAGGTCACATTTTAATTACATGTCTCCCCTTATTTTAAATACCAATGCACTTAGTTTTTGAAATGTTTTAGACACACAAAATAGACATGTGAATATGTGCCTAAACGCATTAAAACTCGGTTTTACAAGCTCCCCCTCAAAAATTGATTCACTTATAAAAAATGATTCGACTTTTGAAAGATGCATGAGGAGGGAGTGTCGAACACACAATTTTGAAAGATTTTGAAGAACCTTTTGAGAAATTCTTGAAAAATTATGTTCAACGTGTTTTGAAAAACCAATGTTACTTGAGCTCGAAAGACTTTGAATGTCTTTTGAATTGACTTTTTGTGTCGGCTCAAGTCTGAGAAGTTGTTATCTTCTCGTTGTGAGGATAAATGTACATGATTGCACACTTTCCTTTATTTGAGGACCGGGTTGTTATCTGTCATTTAATAACAAGCCATTAAGAAAAATAGAAATGACATGTTTTGAAAGCATTTGAAACTCTTGTTCGAACTGCATTTACACACCTGTGTCGATGTTAATCAACATTTCTAGGCACGTAAATGTTATCGATTCCAAGAGACATGTCGAGAAGATTCTTTTTGGAAATTTTCTGTTTTTCTGATTTTGTATTTTCTTTTTGAGATTTTTTAATTTTGTATTTTTCTTTTTGAAATTTTATATTTTTGTATTTTCTTTTTCAAAAATATTTTCTAACATAATTAAAAATGGAATGTTTATACAAAGAGGATGTTGATAGAATATTTACATTAGATGAACCCTTTGGGAGATGGGTTCGAAAGCCATTGAAGTACCTGCACTTAAAAAAGAAGAGTTTGCATAAATAACAGTTTTAGGATTATGTGTTTCCTTTCCTAATGGTGATGCACTATTATTCGTGTTGTAGCGGGTTTCAACTGACTTTCTAATGGGAATCCACTTAAGACCAACTTGAGTAAAGATTCTACCCGTTGGTTTCCATGTAAGACCAGATCTAGGAGGTGTTGTTTTCAGATACACATTAGAGGACTTATTTGGAGAAAACCTTTGTCCTATGAGGATCTGTCTATCATGATTCTCAGAGTCGCTTTTCTTTTCTACGGGTATATATCTCTTTGTTGTCTTATAGGATTATGCATGCTTTTTCTGTGCTGAGGCATGAGAATTCACCTTTAAGAGGTATTTTGCTGTGTTAACAGTTCTATTTGATACACGACTACTCATGGATGGTGGCCAATTTCTAGGTTGTTAATTAAAGTTCTTAGGTTTCGGTTTGTTAC
>BQNB010208199.1:0-10424 GCA_026074375.1 Tanacetum coccineum
CTATGATAAGATTTACACTCAACAGAATGACATGGGGCTTGCACCCATTGCACGAAAATGCTTCAATGAGGGAACGATAAAGGATATGCTAGATCCTAAGCTGAAGGAAGATATTGATGATACCATTTTCACTCTAGCTAAAGGACCCAATCAAGATTCCTTGGATGCATTTTCAAGAATCGCGTATCAATGTCTGGCGGAAGATCAAATTGATCGTCCGAGAATGGAGATCATCATAAAGGAACTTGAGAAAGCATTATATTTTCAAGTAAGTCAGTTTAAAACATAAATGTCTCCTTCATTTGTTGACTAGTAATTAACATGTAGTGCATGTGCTCTTCCATTATCATTATAACATAAATATAGGTTTTATGACAATGTTGGTTTGAAATACACTAGTTAAGCCATGCTGCAGAAACCTTTAGATTTTAATTATTGGTTAATAATTAGAATGATTATATGATAAAAGTTTATTGTATAAGCACATATACGTATCCAATTGTAAGCTGTTTAAACTAAAAAATATATACCTTGTATATTATTAATTCATTGATTACTGGAAACAAGTTTCTGAAACTTAAGTAATTTAGGGGTTGTTTCTTTTTTTCCTGAAAATAGTTTTTGTCTAGATTAATAAGGTAGTTTAGAGTAAGAGTTGTTTGAAAATATCTTGTTTCTTTTTCATCCTTAATGACAATCTTAAAAACCTAAATGACCGATTTACATGTATTTAAAATCACAGATAGAGCAATGATCTTGTGTTGAAAACCAAAAGAATCAAAGATTGAGAATAAATGATACATAATCAAACTTCAGTTACTACAAATTTCCAAAAACATAAGACATGTCCATCTAAAATAAAGAATTTAAAGGAGAAAAAACCTGTAACTTTTATGTAGATTTATGCACATAAAAAGATAAGGAATGAGCTACATCAAAAAATTTTGTTGGTAATGGATCAAAAGGAAGATGGAAACGCCAATTCCAATGGTGAAGATGGGGAGTAAGAGCGGCAAAGTTTTAGAACCTGCAGCAATAACGTTCTCTGCCATAGTAGCCATTATGAATTTGATCGTGTAGTCTTTGTAAGAATTGATATTTGTAAGGATCATTCTGACGAGAAGAAGTGTTGTTTTTGTGAGAGTTTTATCGAAAGATTGTATGTTTAACACGAACCGAGTCAAAAGATTGCAACTTTATCAATTTAGTCTATTAAATAAACCTTAAAGTTTAAACATTTTTAACTTAAAATCCTAATTTAACCTAAAAACCATTTAATTAAAGAACACAGACTTTTAAAAATCACCTTTTCAACATTTATTACCCACTAAAAACCATAACTTCTTTTATTGATTTCTTAATAAAAAACCTTTTAACCTTTAAAATACAAAACCCTAATTTATAAAAGGGTTATTATACAAAGATGTTACCAAAGTTTACTTGAATATTCGATTAAGTTACTAAAGTTTCATTTTGGTCACTTGGGTTACTAAACTTATAAGAAGCATACCTTACTATATTTTCAGTGTTATTTGAGTAACCTGAATGCATATTTTTTGATAAGTTAAGTAACATAAATGTCGCGTTTTTACAAGTTAAGTGATGTTTACGTATATTTTCCTAACTTTAGTAACCTCAAAGTCATGTTTCATAACTTTAGTAAC
Organism: Tanacetum coccineum; assembly: GCA_026074375.1. Lineage (NCBI taxonomy): Eukaryota > Viridiplantae > Streptophyta > Magnoliopsida > Asterales > Asteraceae > Tanacetum > Tanacetum coccineum. The sequence goes on from BQNB010208199.1 coordinate 1,665, forward strand.
CCAAGTGAACAAAATGAAACTTTAGTAACTTAATCGAACATTCACGTAAACTTTAGTAACATCTTTGTATAATAACCCTTCATTTTTATCTAAAGGCTTCACAGAAATCTCAAAGTTCTAATGTCAGCAGAATAACTTTAATTATACAAGTGATCATTTACATGTCCATTGATGGTAGATTTTATAGTTAGGAGTGTTCACTATGTACTTTGTACAAAACCCCAATTGTTCAATCTGATAATTTGGATTGGAATGTATTATTAGGCAAATCGCACAAAAAGATATTATAATTAAGGCTAATTTTATTCTAAGGTATTCAACATTTTTTTCTCAATTTAAGGTTTTAGAGTTGATCTTTTGAGCAAATTAAGGTAAACCTTTAGTTTTTTCACTTTTTAAAAGATGTTGCAGTCATTTTTTTGGCTCAAATGGTTAATTAATATGATATATCGTTCTAAGTTGGCCGTTTAAAATATATTTCGATTTACATGAATGATAAAAGGTTATCCTAGTTTAGCAAAGTGTCTTATGAATTTCAGGAAAATCGCAAGGACAACCTAAAAATTCCACTTGAAGACATAAAATCGGCCACACAAAACTTCAGTTGTAACAATTGCATTGGAATTGGAGGATTTGGGCAGGTTTACAAAGGAGTGGTTACACATGATGATGGGTGTAAAACCCTTGTTGCTAAGCGGTTGGATATGCGTGGCGATCAAGGAGAACAGGAATTCTTGACAGAGCTTGAAATTCTTTTCGAGTATAAACATGAGAATATCATCCATCTTGTAGGCTATTGTGATGAATTGGGTGAAAAGATCATTGTTTATGATTATGCGTCGAATGGAAGTCTGGATAGGCATTTGAAAAATGTTAGTCTAACGTGGACGAAAAGACTTAACATATGCATTGATGTTGCAAATGGGTTGCATTTCCTTCATTGTGGTGTTGTAACGGAAGAAAGGGTGATACATAGGGACATCAAATGCGCCAACATTCTCCTGAATGGTGATTGGAAGGCAAAAATTTCTGATTTTGGCTTATCAATACTTAGTCCAGTTAATCAAGAAATGGAATACGCCATCGAGAAACTTGTAGGCACAATCGGCTACGTAGATCCCATATACGAGAGTACAGGTTTCTTAACTAAAGAATCCGATATATACTCGTTTGGTGTGGTCTTATTTGAGATCTTGTTTGGGAGATTATTAGTGCCCAGTATCCAGAATTATGAGCGTGAACCTCTAACCACATCCATTAAACATGCATTTGAAGAAGGAAAACTTGATTTGATCGTGTTCGAGGGTATCAAGGAGCAAATTGTGCCAAAATCGCTATCGACGTTTCAAATGATTGTTTCTCGCTGCTTACATGATGATAGAGAAAAGCGTCCAACAGCCACAGAGGTGTTAGTACAACTTATGAAAGCATTGGAATTTCAAGTAAGTTATCATTTATCATTTCTTTCTTAAAGCGGCTTCCTTTTAATGCAGGTTTATCTAAACTAGAATATGTAAACAAGTTGGTTATAAGAAACATATAAACAATATTGCTGTTCATAAAAAGAAATATATAAACAAACACTTTACTTGCAGTAAAAAAACGAAATGAAATCTATTGTGAAGATAATCTGACTATATAATGTGTAAGCATTTTCTTCTGATAAAGGTGTGATGCGTACATAAAAAAATAATTCTTACTGTGTAACAAATACGCAGGAGGATTATGAAATATGGAAGCCCAAATTGCCTAGAGATTACAAAGAAATACTTAAGATGTCAAATTCTACCGAGATCCACACCAAAACAAAGAAAGATCTTTACAACATGCTCCGTAAAGGAATACTTCTTCAAGAAGGAAAAGTGGTAATTAATCAGACCATTTTCATATTTTCATTATTGTGCATATAGTTTGTGTTCCATTGTATAATTTGTTTGCATTAATCATTAGTTACAACAAATTCTAGTCTACCTCTCTTGAGAAACAAAAAATTTATGAATCCTCATAATTAAAATTATACTACTTTCCCTAATGTTTTTGCATAAGTGAATCTTGTATGACAAAGTATCTTGAGAGTCATAACAATTGTTGCAAGAGATAGTCCAAAATCATAAAAATTATAATGCCACATACAGTGTATGGGAATTTGGTATAATTTTTTTTGTTTGTATAATAGTTGTTTACATTGGGAGATAATGGAGAAAGAAATGAAATGATATCAGCAAGAAGGTTTTCATACAAAAACCGTTGGTCACATAAATGGCGATCTATTCCAGAATCAAGGTTACTCTCACATTTAATTTTCTCTCTGTGTGTTTGTAGATCGACATCATTGGCTTGTCGAACTCTTATTTATTTTTCAAGTATGAATTCATAGAACTGAAAACCACAAACATAAGTTTGATAAGCTTAAAACTATATTATTTACTTGTAAAGATAGTGCAATAACAAAGCAGGCAACTATGTAACTGTCTTTCTACAATGCATTTGTGCAGCTTGTACACAATTGTAGCATGACTCCGTGCAAAGACACTAGTGGCACAATGTTACATGGCATGCCTTTAAAATATTAGGATAATTACTTAATAATGTAGCTATCTTGTCACTTTTTTACTTAGTGTCAATCTTCTTTTATACTATATGTAAGAAAAAAAAATGCTACACAATTAAGTAAAAGCTGACGAGCTAGTTTGCTACATTTCTAGATAGTTATCCCTAAAATATTCAAGTTCATGCAAGTGCTATAATAACTCGGTCGAAAATGTCAAAATACTATTCCACATGACAAACTAGATAAAAGATCGTTGGTAGCAATAAATTTTAATACTAATGGATATAATAAAGAGGAATCGTGAAGCACTTAGCAAAAAAATGAACAATTTATTGTATAAAAATATGGAAAATATTAATAAAGCCTGTGACTGAGTACAGTAACTTGTGCAGGTTTCCGAAAGTTGCAGAGATGTTAGACATTTCGAACCTAAATATCCAAATTAAGATCAGAACTCAGTTTTTATCTCCGGAGGTCAATTACAGGGTCCATCTCATCTTCAAATTTTGTGGTCCGACAAAATCTGCGACTAAGCCGAAGTATGTGAACCTTAAGTACAAAAGAGGGAATGAAAACTTAAATGCATATTTTGCAACATGGAGAGAAGATGGGTGGATGATGATTGAATTGTGTCAATTATTAATTCACAAGAAACATGTTGATTTTGAGATTCTACTGGAGAGCTTTTCAAGGTGCTATTGTGGAAGTCGTGTCGTCTATCTTGAAGGCATTGAGTTTCAAGCCATTAAAGATGCAAGTTTGAAACTATTTCTTGAGTTCCTTTACTATATTGTTTTGTTTGTATTTTAGAATAGAAGCAAATGTATGGGAAACATTTTCACGTTCAACATTTTATTTTTTTATAACATTCTCTTATGCTCCAATTTTTATATATGCAGGTTAAGCGTGAAGAAATCGGGAACTTAACAGTAGTCCAAGACGTCGTAAAATCAGACTCGGAGATGGACAGATTGCCACAATTACCATCTAACAATGAAGAAATGTTTGAGAGATCTGAAACCAATAACGTGGGTGAAAATGACCTTCTCCATTTCTCTCAAATTTTATCACTGAATCAAAATATCTTCGTGTTTCAATAATAAATTATTTTTGTCAATGAACAGGTCAGGTCCTGGCTAAATAAAATAAAGAGACCGAAAGATCATATGCTAAATAAAGTGAATACAAAAAAAGATCATGTTCTTAGTAAAGTGCACCAAAAGAAAGAACGTGTGCTAGGTAAAGTGCACCAAAAGAAAGATCGTTTCTTAAGTAAAGTGAAGAGGAAGAAAGATAGTCTCCTAAACAGAAAGAAAGATGATTTATTTTCGTCAGAGGAGGTCATCCATGACCCTTCTAATGGGAAGCTTTCTGATTTAGAACCATCAGTCCAAACCAGGTTAGCACTTTGAACTTTTTTCTTATTGAAACCTAAACCACCTATCTCACACCATCTCACATGTGTTTTTAACAAGACTTGAACCCACAATCTCTTGGTTGATACTATACCAAAGGCCTTGGGTGGTTGGCACATTGAACTTTAATTACACCTTCTCATTCTAAACTGTACTTTTCTGGTTAAATAATGGTTTAATCCTTTAACTTTGGGTCAACTTATGGTTTAACCATATACTAATATGATGTGGCAATGTTTTTAACCTTAACCTTGTTTCTCCCTTTATTCACTTAACTTTGTTTTACCATATTTAAAAAAATTAATAACCATGTGTCATGGAGCAGGTACGAGGTTACCAACCTGAACCCGACCTTAAGGGGATGGGTAACCGAACCAGAAATAAAAGATATAGCGGGCCGGGTCGGTAAAATTGGATACCTGTCCCGTGAGGATGATTATCTATATTTCTCGCTACCCAAACCAATACGCCTCATGATACACCAACTTTGTTTGTTTTTGAGTTCTCTAGTTATTATTATTTTTTTCCTGTTAAGATCAAGTGAATCAGCTCTTCCAATTTTTTTAAACACTTGTGTCAGCCAATTATTCTTTATTAGAAGCGGTAACATGTAGAGTTAGCATCCCACCTTTTAACTGTGTTTTTTATGGTTAGTATATAATACAGTAATACGTTGATGAAAGTTGTCAATAAAGTTTAAATTAGACGGTCAAAAAATATCCTCTTTTGTTTTTAATGTCATGATTTACCGGAAAATGCTACATTCACCAAATAATATTCACACAAACATGTGGCAAGTGTAATGGTCGTTGGAACCTACTCATGAATATATACACAGTATTTCATATTTCATATTTCCCTGGCGGGATTGGGTTTCGTTGTTGTTGTTGTAATTCATATTTCATATTCCATATTTGGGTCTTAGATAAATAATTTTAAGGAGTATGTAATCACATGATTTAATTTAGGTCATACAATCTTACATACAGATTTCAGTACGTGATTGAGACGCCATCACAACAAGTATACCGTATCAAATGCAAGATTGAGCGTCAAATATCATTAGGAAATGCGTGTTACCTTGTGTTCAAGCTTTCAGAAAAGTGTCGTGGATTGCATTGTCCAGTGATAGTCCGGAATCTACTCCAAGGAAAAAACCAAGAGACTGGAATCCTTTATTTTAGAGCTCCAAGCCCATGGAATTTACGTGATAATGATTGGGTCCCTATAGAAAGAGAAGATGGATGGATGGAAGTAATGGTGTGGAAATTCAACTCAAAATACGAGTTTAAATATGATTCTCTTTTCGTGAATTTGAAACTCGTATGTTATGAGGGAAATATGAACGGCCTTGTGGTTTGTGGCATCGAAATTCGATCCATGTAGGTCTATGTAAAGAGAATTTCAGCCATATTTTGTAGTACTTAATATTCATTGGTTAATTGTGGTATTTGCAAGTAGTCGCGTTGAATGTATTTACTTGTGGTATTACTGGCACCCAAATAGTAGTAAATGAGTTACCTGAGTTACCTATATATTTAACTAGTTAAGGGTCATGTAAATTGTAGGATGTGTACAAACTTGTTAGAAATTGGGTATGAGTTTGTTGATGAAAAAATCTTACTTGGATAAATCTTTGGATCTGAGTGCCGTTTACATTATTTCAATCCGGATTAGAATCCTCTAAAGTTGAGTCAAACATGATACATCATAAAACTTTATTGTCAAGTGTTGTGGTTACAATAAATTAGTTTAGGCATGAATCAAAGACAAACATTCGGATTCTAGGCAAGTGCATAACAGCAAACACAAAGAATTTTAATGTTTTTGCGTATCTGTTTTTAGACCAAAACCCCTTTATTACAATCATAAGTTTGGTGGTGTTTGTTTTTCATAAAGACCTCTTAATAGCCTCTTAATCTGACTCTTCAGACGCCGCCGCTGACATTTGGTCTACAATAGAGCGTTTGTTTTTTTTCTTTCATTCAGACAGCGTCAGAGGGCTAGATGTTGAAACAATCACTAACCACACTAGATGTGGATGAGGGGTTTGTATGCCTCTTATTGCTTCTTCACTCTTTACTCTCTTTTTTTTCTTTAGTTTTTTTTCTTTGTTTTTTCACTTGTTGTTTTGCGAGATATTTTTTTTTACTATTCTTTTAATATTGTTATTAGTTAGAGGAAAATTAAATCTTTTTTTTTGATTTGATAAAATAATGTTTCAAATAAAATCTAGTCAAAAATAAAAAAATATAAATGATTGATGATGCTTAAACAATTTAAAAGTTTACAAACAATAGTAATAATATAATTGTTTGTGAAAGTAAATTGTGGCTCGTGTATTTTGCACTGTGGGCTTAAATTTTTCACCTAAAAGTATTTAATTCGCTCGTTCAAAAAAAAAAATATTTTTAATTGTTAATTGACAATGTTATGCATTCTATTGAAATTTTATTTTTCGCAAATCTTAATGATTCGTAAGTTAATGAAGGAAGATGTGTTAATCACATGAGAGTAAAATAGATGACTACTTTATGAGAATAAATTGCGACACAAAATTTTGAATGTTTTCTAAGACATTTTATTCTCACGTTGCACAACTATGTTAATTTTATGACTAAAATGCTCTATATAATGTTTCGTAAGAATAAAATGATTTGTGCTTTTATCGTTCAGACATTTAAAAAGTAAAAAACAAACAATATCATTTCATTCAGATTCAGACATTTGCGCATCAGATTCAGATTCAGATGTGCGAATAAGATTCAGATTCAGAGCCTCTTAATAAACAAACAGCACCTTAGTTAACGTAAAACGATTGGTGAGAAACTAGGAATTCTGTCCATTGGAAACAAATGCGTATTTAAGAGTGAAGTTACTTAACAAGTTAAGGAGTTCTTATTACACAATTGTATTGTTTAGGGAGCTTCTTATGTAAATTAGATCTCTTCTTAGGGGGAATTAGTTTTCCTCATTCCTCTCAGTTATCCGTTCCTCCATTTTAAATACTTGTAACCGTTCTATTTCGATTCATTCAATCCAACAAACCTTTCCCAAAACATCCTCTCATTCAAACCTGTCGTGTTTCTTGTAGTGTTTTCACATATGTGAAATATTGTGTATTTGAGTTCTCATGGTATCAGAGCTTAATATAACTATACCTCTTGATCTTTACACCTTCTAATAGTGATTTCAATTCTGTTTATGCTGTGTGTGTTATTTTTTGTGTTCAAATTTTGTGTTCTTGATCATATTTTAACACACAGCTTTTGTGTGTATGGTATAATTGAGTGTTTTTTGTTAATTGTTGTTGATTGTGCTTCACTGCTACTTTCAAAATGAGCCTATATCAACAATCACCTTATGTCTATACACCCTTCCTGATGTGGCACTTATTTCTACACCCTTCTGATCGGGCCTGCTTGTTAGCACTCTAAGAAAAGCTAACCGCTTTCGCATGCTCAGAATTATCGTTCTTGGAGAAGGGTTATGGAAATTGGGTTGTCAACAAAGAGGAAATTGGGATTTGTAAAAGGCATTGTTTCAAGATCCAACACTGATGCAAGTTTGCAAGAGTAGTAGGATACTTGCAACAATATGGTAATCAGTTGGTTAATGAGTTCAGTTTCTGAGTCTATAGCAAAATCAATAATGGTTCTGGTATGATTGCGGAGAAATTGGAATCCAATTCAGAGATCGTGTTGCTCTTTGAGTAAGTGATGTCCAAGAAAGTATATTGAATAGAGAAACCTATGATGTTATGCAATCAGGGCAGCCAATCAGTGAGTATTACACTAGAATGAAATGTGTTTGGGAAGAGTTAGACTAAATGAATGTATTGCCTAGAATTACTGCTGTTAGTGCAGAAATCACAGCCTTCTTGAATGCAATTAATACTCAAAAGGAAGAACAGAGGTTGTTTCAATTCTTGAATGGCTTGGATGATCATTTTACTGCACAAAGAAGTCAGTTGTTACTTACTTCTCCTTTGCCAAGTGTTGAAACAGCATGTGCTCTTCTTCAACAAGAAGAGTCACAAAGGGAAGTGTTTGGTAGTTCACAATCTCTAATGGAATCAACTGCTTTGTATAGCAAAACTGATAGTAAAGAGAAATGTTCAATATGTGGCTATAAGTGGCATCCAGCAGATAAATGTTGGGAAAAGAGTGGTTATCCACCTTGGCATTACAAGTATAAGCAAAGTCAAGGGAAAAACAAAGGGAAAAATATAGTCAAGCAAGGGACTGATCAGCCAAAGAGAACTGCTGCAGTTGCTTCAGCTGAATCTTCAAGACACATCGTGTTTACTTCTAAGCAGTTTGAGCAGTTAATGAGGAGTTTACCACACTTTGGGAATCATACTGAAGCAAGCAATTCTGCTGAGACTGATGATGAATTGGATAATGAGTATGTAGCAGGTATATCCTGGTATACTTGTTTATCTAGTTCTAAACTTATTATTCATGGCTGGATTATTGATACTGGAGCATCAGACCATATGACTCCAAATGCCATAGAAGTATTTAAATTACAAATACTGAATTTTAATCCTGTCATAAACTTACCTAATGGTCAAACCACTCAAATAACACAAATTGGGAAGGTTAAGCTGGACAATGGAATTATGTTAAAGGATGTTTGGTGGTACCAACCTTTAAGTTTAGTTTTCTATCTGTTTCTAAGCTCATAAAGGATAACAATTGCTTTGTTTCCTTTTATCCAAAATTTTGTGTCATTCAGGACTTGACAACAAGGAAGGTTCTAGGACTGGGTAAGAGAAAGCATGGTCTTTAT
>BQNB010208202.1:0-10424 GCA_026074375.1 Tanacetum coccineum
CTTTGTACTTGAGATGCGAAATCAAGTCACGCCTCCGGACACGTGTTCCGTCCAGGCCCCGTCTGGGGGTGTGACACATCGGTCTCTCTATGGGCTTAAATAGGCCCCCGGAGCTTGGTTTCAGCGGTTTGCATCTTATATTACTAGGGTTGGTTTTTCTCATAGTCGTTGTGACTCCTCTTTATTTATCTACAGACAGGGGAACGATACTGCTTACTTGTTAGTGTATGTTGATGATATTGTTCTCACTACTTCTTCTGAGGGTTTATTGGAGCAGATTATTAGCTCCTTGTATCAAAAATTTGCTATGACAGATTTGGGTTCTCTTAATTATTTTCTGGGTATCTCTGTCACGCGTGATTCTTCAGGTTTATTTTCATCTCAGAAGAAGTATGCTATTGAGATTTTGGAGAAAGCACATATGGTTTATTGTAATCCTAGTCGGACTCCTGTTGATACTGAGTCTAAACTGGGCGTTGATGGTGATCCGGTATCTGATCCAACTTTGTATCGAAGTCTTGCAGGTTCTCTCCAGTATCTCACTTTTACTAGACCGGATATTTCTTATACAGTTCAACAGGTTTATCTTCATATGCATGATCCTCGAGAGCCTCATCTCTCTGCTCTTAAGAGGATTTTGCGTTATGTTTAGGGTACTCTGAATTATGGTTTGCAGTTATTTTCTTCATCTACCACGGATTTGGTTGCTTATTCTGATGCGGATTGGGCTGGTTGTCCCACTACTCGGAGATCGACTTCAGGGTATTGTGTATTTCTTGGCAACAATTTACTCTCTTGGTCCGCTAAGCGTCAGCCAATGCTTTCTCGGTCTAGTGTCGAAGCAGAGTATCGTGGTGTTGCCAATGCTGTTGCTGAAACTTGTTGGTTGAAGAATCTTTTACGTGAGTTACATACTCCACTGTCTTCTTCTACCCTGGTCTACTGTGACAATGTTAGTGATGTGTATTTGTCGTCTAATCTGGTTCAGCATCAGCGTACATAACATATTGAGATTGATATTCATTTTGTTCGTGATTTAGTTGTTGCTGGTCATGTTCGAGTTCTCAACGTTCCTTCACGTTATCAGTTTGCGGATATCTTCACTAAATGCTTACCTTCCGCTTTGTTTGAGGAGTTTCATACTAGTTTGAGTGTTCGGTGTCCTCCCGCTACAACTGCGAGGGAGTGCTAGCTATCATTAATTGGATTACAAGGTGTTTACGTGTACACATTATCTCATTTCTAATTGTATAGTAACGAGTTGGGTTACCCGCGCTTCGCCGCGGGGCGCAAAGGACAAACGGTCGTTACTTAACGTTCTATTTTCGTAAAAAAAAAAAAAAACTAACGGTCGTTACTTAACAGCCATTAGTAGGGGAGGGGGAATTTTGTAATTTTTTTAAAGTGAGGACGGTCGTTACTTAACGTTCGTTAAGTAACGACCGACCCCAAAGACTATTTTCGTAAGTTGTTAAAAAAATTAACTGTCGTTACTTAACAGCCATTAGTGGGAGAGGAGGAAATTTGTAATTTTTTTAAAGTTATGGTAGTTTTCGTAATTTGCGTCATAGTGTGGGGTATTTTGTAAAATTTATGCTAAATAGGCTGGGCCGGAAAATGGGCCGGAATTTGAACCGGCTTTGGGCCGGGTTGTGGGCTGGGTCACGGGTCGGATCGGGACTCCGTTTTGCAACCGGAGTTCCTGCTGATTGTTTATATATATAATTATCCTATGTAATAGGTGTAGGTCTTATCTCATTGCCAACTGTATGTATTATCTCATTTAGGCTCAAAGCCCTCTACTATTGTATATATGCCTATCGTTGGTTAAGGAATGAGACAGAGAAAACATTTATACCATTGTGTGCTTCTACAAAAAGTACTATTATGTTTAACTAATTTTTCAGAAAATGACAAAAAAAAAGTCTCTCAAAAATACATTAAGTAGGCCTCCTAAAAACATGTCTGAAAGGTAATTTACACAAAAAGTGAAAAGTTTTTTAGACGACTAAAGAGACCAGGCAACTGGTCTATTTTGGAAAGTTTCTTTTTTGAGGTCTAGAAAGGATAAACACTTTAGGCGACCGGTCTATTTTGAGAATTTTCCCTTTTAAGAATCTTAAAAGCTCGTATGGCGGACTTTAATAGGGGTAGGGGAGGGTTCTGGTCTCGCCAAAAGTTGTGACAACTAGTGTAAATATTACTACTCTCTTCGTCTCAAAATTATTGTTCTTCTACAAAAAGCACACAGTTTAAGAAAAGAGCATTTAATATTGCTTTATCTTTCTTACTTTTTAGCAGAATGACAGTTTTATTCTTAGATAATAATTAAAATCTTTTTTAAAGTTTGTACTAATAATTTCAAACAAAAGTAATATAGTAAAGTTGATCAAACTTCTCTATCTCTTTTTAGTAGTGGACAATTAAATTGAGATATCAAAAAAAAAACGTGAACAATTAATTTGGGGAGGAGAGAGTATTCCAATTTTAAAGTTATTGGCCACCTTTTTATTTTGATATGTTTAAAATAATTTGTCTCCTTCAAAAAAAATGTTCAAGATCCGTCACTGCTCGTATGGTACTTCTTTTATTATCAATTTATTCACTTGATATTTGAATCGTATACGATATAAGCCCAACTGAATAGACTCATTAAATTTTCAATAGACTTACTCTATCAAATAATCTTAGAGCACACCTCTTAATATAAAAAGAAACATGTTTTATGGATTTTATGTATGATCTGATGAAGGTGCTAAATGAAATGTAAAAAAAGAACATGTTTCGTGGGGATCTTATGTATCACGTGTAAAGCATCTCTTCCTTGCAAGAAAGATTAGAAAGATGATTAAAAGCGATAATAAGAGGATAAAAACGACTAAAGTAAAAAATTATAGATTAAAGCTTCAAGTTTATAAAGCTTAGGGTATCCGCAATGCTCTACTTCTTAAAGACTTTTTATCTATGACACATTTTATTTTTCATTAATTTTATACTATCAAAAAACTTTTTGTAAAAACTCTCCCAATGCAGAAAGCTTTACAAAAGCTTTTCAAATAAACAAAAGGACAATAGAAAATGTGAGATGATTTGCACACTCCATCACTTGTTGTGTCATGACGTTTATACCTTTAATATTTATGTTTTAAATTGCACACTCCACTAAATAATGTAAGGGTATAAATCCTATGCCCTCAAGTTCTTCAAGTCCGGATTCATGGATAAGCCTTCAGCTATGTCAAGAGACAAACATTTTGAGTGTGCAAATCAAATTATGGAGTGTGCAAATCATTTCAAAATAGACTAGAAAAGAGAACAATGATTAAAAAAGTACTTTTGAAAACCTTCAACTGCTTGAAGAATTACAAGCTATTCGATAAAATAACTTAAAAAGCCTTTTCCACAATGCCAAAAAGCTATTTGAAAACTTTGTGAAACAGTAAAAAGCTTTTAGTCAAGTTATGCGCTGCGGATGCTCTTAGTAATCCTGGGCGACCTTCATTTTTCATGTCACATCAGCTTTCACTCTCCTGCGACCTACACGCGACCTTTTAGGCACAGTAAGGCGACTGGTATCCTCTTCTTTTTGCAAAAAAAAACCATCTTTTTTACACTGTATATATCCCCTACATTTTCATTTTCAATACACACTACTTTCAATTTTAAAACACACACAAATGGTAACATTTCTTATGGCTTCTTCTCTCCCACACATCGTCGAAGAAATCAAAGCGTACGTTGAGAGACAATGTGATGAAGATGACTCCACTCGTCAAGAAGCTATTAACGTCGTAACCGAGCTGTTTGACCAAGCATATGCGGCAAAACAAGCTTTGAGGGAACAATGTGCTTCTTGCAAAGACATTGATCAAGAAAAACGTGATGTGATTGACAAATTTTTAAAAGACGAAGCCTCGAAAGATTACAAGGTTGAACGAAAGTTGTGGAAATGTGTGAAAAAATACAATATAATATCAGTCACAAAATCCGTTAGATGCACAAAGAAAACAAGTAGGATGATTTGTGTTTTCGTATCGTATCGTAATTTGTATTTTTATTTCAATGTCGTATTCTACTTCGATTTCAATGTTACTAAATTCAAAGCTCGTAAAAAGTTTTGCCTTCGCTTTGCACATGCTTCATATGGATTTATGTAGACCAATGCAACATGAGAGTCTAAATGGGAAATTATATGTGTTGGGGCAACATTAACTAAGATCTTCTTTATGTTTTAATGAGGACAAATAAATGTTCGCAACACCTAAAATAACAAACAATAGTCAAAATCCGGTATGCGTCAGCACGTGGCCAGCGCGCCACTCACGGTATCCGTTTTACGGATTTTGCAATGTCGGTTTTCCTCTTACCTGACACATGTGGAAACTTTAATAAAGGTATGTACTTGATACTTGAGCATTTAGAAACACTCCAAATGAGGTTTAGACTTAGATAGAAGCAAAAACAAATCCTCCTGTTTTTCAACAAAACGTCAACTTAAATCGTTTATCAAACGCCTCTAGCCAAGGCCGAAACTTCTCTCTAAACCTAGTATGAATATACTTTTAACATACCATCAAACTAAACTATTCATTTGACCTTAATCCGGATTTACGGTGTCTCTAATCACGTAACGGGTTTACTCCCTTATTTGTCAAACTAAGTCAAAGGTCACTTTGCGTAAACGCATCCTTTCCCGTTATGGGATATTCTTTACTTGAGATGCAAAGCACTTAGCTTGTTTGCATCAAGGTGATTAGTGATCACAATTCATTGTTGACAATCATGGATTAAAGTCAAAATGACTATTTGAGTTTGTGGCAATTGAAGGTTAGTCCTACTTTGATCCTTCTTGTCTTTTCTATATAAATGTTTTACAAACTCCCACACTCCCACATGTATTCCTCACACATCACCTACACCTCACTTATCATATAAACATTCCCTAATCATTTTTAATCCCTTTTTCAACAAATGATTATTCTCACCTTCCACACAATCTAAACATTCTTTACCAATCCCCAAATCATTCCTTAATCATATTTGTCATATCTTTTCTCTCTTAATTGCAATGTGATTGTCTGTCCAATCAATCCTTTTATTATCGTTATCTTCTTCACAAACCTTCATAACCTTATACCTTCACCACTTAAACCTTCCCAAACGTATCCCTTTATATGACAACTCACATTCCCTTATACAATGTACTTTCCTTGTACTTGATGTATCTTTTATCCTCTAACATTCCAACATAGGCTCTTATCCATCATATCCTAACATTCTCCACCACACAATCCCTATTCACTTTTCTTCTTCATCTCTACACTCACACAAGTCCCAATTAAATTCAAATTACACACACACCCCTAAAGATTCCCCCATACTCTCCTCCTATATACACACTCACACACTTCTACATTTGAATTCAAATCCTCACATACTTCACCAAACTTCCCTCACATACTTTGCTAACTCATCCTTCCTAACAATTCAAATTTGAATTTAAGCAAAGGCTCCCTTTTATCACATCACCATCACATCCAATACAACTCATATCCAACCCACTCCAACTCACTTCCAACCCACCCTATTCTCATCCTTAGCATTCAAAACTAAAATTTGAATTCGAATCCAAGGCTTCAAAACATCACATCAATGTCAACTCACACTCTCCTCATTTTTATCTCACATGTCTAATTGTTTGAATTTGAAATTCAAATTATCCCTCTAACATCCACACTTCTTCTCCAAGCAAAGGAATATTCTTTTGGCATATTCTTTCTATCCTAAGTATGCCAACTCATCAACTTAATCATGGTTAGTTTCCAAATAAATCATATACATGTGAGGAATACCCAAACATACCCTTTGTCCAATGGTTCTTTTCTATCTCCTTGAAGTTAGATAAACATCCCCAGATTCTCTTCTAATTACTTCATAGGTGTTTTTATCAAATGGTTATTTGAGTTGGTTGACATTGAGTGTAAGAATAATGGAAATGTTAAAGCGTGAAGTACAAGTAGGGGTTTAGCAAGAACGGGTATTTAAAACGCTAAAAACCTGAAAAATGAACTTGGGCTTCTAGCGCGATGGCCATGCGCTGACACATGGCCATCGCGCTAGTCTTGAATTGTATTTTCCTAAGTTTGGGTTTTTGGCCTATAAATACCCCTCTTGGCTCTTGTATTCCTCGCCTCCTGTCATTCTTTCTTTCTCTCTTTTTCTCTTATCTTATCCTCTAAGTCTAACACCTCTTGTGCTCTTAATCTTCCCATCTATCTATCTATTGAAGAACACATCTCCGCAAGAGAGACACACAAGTACCTAATCCACTCTTGTGTGTTATTAGTTGATGGTCTTCTTTCTCATGTCCTTTCTTTTAGAATCGAATCTCTAGGTTAGGTTATGACTTTATTTGAACAATCAACTTTAATTCAATTTGGTTGTAAGGGAAGCCTTGTATCTTAGTGATCAAGCCTATATCATTTGGGATCTAGTTAGGGTTTTGGTAAGCTTCCAATAGGAAGTTCTTAGTGGTCCTAGTTGATCTTAGTGATCCTAGAAGAAAATTATAATCACGGGTTCTTTGGTGTGGATTCCGAGGGCGGAATACCGTAGGGAGCAGTTCTTCTTGGTGAGCGCCAATCTTAGTGCATATCGGTAGAGCGAAGTTGTAATATAGTTTATAGTCCAACAGTAGGATTATACTAGAGTAATAGTATTGGTGTCGTGAATTCGCAACCGGACGTAAAAACCCCCCATCCCGAACCAGTATATATCGTGGTCTCTCTCTCTCTCTTTTCTCTCTCTTTCCCTCTCTCTCTCTCATGCTAAGGTTATAAATTCAGTAAGTATTTTATTTACATAGTTTATCCCGTCACGAATCCATACATATAAAGAACAAGCGAAACGAAATTAAAATGAATGAGTTATGCTTTTTGCAAGTTATTATATATTAAATCATAAAGTAATTATTTATATATGTTTACATATACCTGTAGAAGTTTACTGTTCACAACATAGCTAAAATATTATAAATATAATATTTTGATAAAATTTCTTAATACGAATCCATGGGTATAAATAACGTGTAAAACGGAGTTAAAATGATAAAGATATAAGGTTTATAAAACCTTATGCACTATTTTTATACTTAGGCACTATTTTTATAAAAACAATTAAACTAATTATATAATATCATTATATAATCAATAAAAATACTAACTCACATATTATGATCAAATAATAAATTGATAGACAAAGATGTTATTTTATTTTACAAGTACAAATACATATACCTTTATTTAACAAAATACAATTTAATTATTATTTTAACATTTTAAATTAAACAAATCTCTCTCTCTCTCTCTCTCTCTCTCTCTCTCTCTCTGTCTCTCCCTCCCCCTCTCTCTCTCTCCCCCCTCTCTCTACTTATTGTTCTTATAGCTAAGTAGATCACTACACCACTCGGTTCTTTGAGACTTGAAGTTTTATAAACTTCGAAGAAGTCAAGAAGACCATATTCACCCCCTCTCCTATGGTTTTACAATATGTGCTAGTAATTGTAGTTACTTGTGGTATACATGAGTTCATTTTCTCATTTCAAAGGATAAAACTGTTGAAATCATCATTAACTTAAACAGAAAGATCCAAATGTTATTATTGCTTTTTGTTAGAATTATTTGTATATACAATGGAATTGAGTTCATAAAAAAGACTTTACAATATTCTTATGACTCACTTAGTATTACACTCCAGACGTCAACACCACACACTCCTTAAAAACAGTGTTGTTTAAAGAAGGAATCGTAAATTGGTTAAAGTTGCACGTACAATGTTATTGTTTGCCAAGATCCCATTATTTGTTTGGGTCGAAGTTGTAGCAACCGTTTGTTTCACTCAAAATCGTTCCCTAATCCATCGTCCTTTCGTAAAGACCCCGTACGAATTGATTTATAAAAGACAACCTAAACTCAAGTATCTTCATGTTCTTAAATGTTTGTACTATTTGGTTAATGGTCGTGGCGAATTGGATAAGTTGAGACAAAAAGGTAATGTCGGTGTCTTCATTGGATATCCTTTAGACTCCAAAGCATATCGCACCTATAATCGTCGTACTAAGAAGATATTAGAAACTATTCATGTTGATTTTGAAGAAGTGGCAAAAATGGATTCTGAATAAATTAGTTCAAAACCCGAAATTCAAAGAAAGTCATCAACATTACTTGAAGTTAAATCTTTAAAGAGTGACTTGGAAGATCTGTTTGAGAATCTCTATTATGAAATATTTTGTGGAAGTAAAAACAAGGTATCTTCTCCAAATTCCTATGCTGCTATAACTCAAGAATATCTACCTTGTCGTCTGAAACATCTACAACAAGTTTTGAAGAACTACAAGACGAAACACTTTAACTAACATCTCCAAATGAATCTCAACTGATACAAAATGTTAACACAATACAACTCAAACCGAAATAAATGTTGATGAACAACCTACCAATTCAGTGTCTAAAGATCAAGTGTTCTTTAATCCATTTGTTGTTTCTACTAATAAAGATAGTGAACCTTCAAGTAGATATGTTTATCCTTCACACATACATATCCTTTACCAACCGTCTCCTCACAAAAAGAGTTGGACGTAAGAACACCCGATAGGTCAAGTCATTGGTGATCCTATTGGAATATGTTAGTCGGTTTCGCAAGTTATACATTAGAAATACGTGAGCCTATTGGTGGCACATGCGTTAAACACGAAGAGTATGTTTTACTTCACGTTAAACATTTAAATAGTCGATAATTTACGTTACTTGTCTAACTGACTTAACGAATAGTTTAAATATAAAAACAAAGGGACTAAAACGAACAAAACCCGAACCCTGGGGATCCCATTGTTGGCCGAATCCCCTAAGAGTTCTAGAAGGGGGTGTTTGTTTGGTTATAGGGTTAAAAGAGGGGGAAAAGGAAAATTAGTTTCCTTGTTGTACAAGAATTAGGGTTAGGCATTGTGCCTATATAAACACAACCCCTACACCTCATTCTTCATTCATTTTACAACTTACAAATCCCTAAATCACTAGATTATTTTCGGTGCTCCCCTTTTTTCCTAAAACCCTAACCGAAAACCCTAAAACCTTTTTAGGATTTTCAGTTCTTCCCTCAACCGAATTCGGTAAACCCTTTTCAAGGATTTTTGGTTTTCTTTGTTTCTCCTTGTGATCGACAGCATTAAATCCCTCACCTAGGGATTCGGTTTTGATCTCCTTGCTCGGCGATTACATAAACCCAAACTTAGGGTTTCGGTTTGTTTTGTTTTCGGTTCAACCGAATTAGGAAAAACCCTAATTAGGGTTTTGGCGATTTCAGTTCAAGCCTCAAGGGGTGTTTGGTTTTCGGTTCTAGCTCAAGTGGTGCGTTTGGGAATCGATTCAACACAATGTGTTTGGTTAGTGAAGGTTGACTAGGAATCAACTCATACTTGGTTGACGTGTTTGTGTGAGCAACCGTAGAGGCAGTAATTTAACTGCTAACTCGTTTTCAAGATCTAAGGCTTAAAGGTTAGTTTACTTCCCTTTTATTATGTGTTAATCTTTGTGCTAAAACTAGATCCATTCTGCTGCGTACTCTTAGCTAACTTGGTTACCTAGTTTGTTAAATCCCAACAGTGGTATCAAATCCAACTCGTTTTGGCATTAGGGTTACACGTTTATGAATTATATCATGTCTTGAATTGTACACGCCTAGATTTAATTCATATGCTTGAACTGCTGCATTTTATATTTTATTTATTGTTTTCTTGCAAATATGAAAAAGATTATGCAAATCCTTGCTATAATTAAATAAAATATGTTAGATCTAGATCTTGAAAACTATTAATTGTTAATATAGGTCAAAAAGGAATAAAATTAAATTGTTAATTTAGTAGATTTGTTTCCTTTTATAGTAGATCACACTATATATCTAAAAGATCTTGATTTTTATTTATGATAATTAAAATCTTTTATTTTTGGAAACTAGATCTTTTAAATATTTAGTCTGATTTTGTTTCCTTTTCCGGCCATAAGACCTACTCAATCACTTTTGTGATGAATGGGGCGATCTAGGCACATTGATGAAAACCTAGTGAGGGTCTTATGGTTCTCCAATTGGGGAAGACTCGCTTGAGAACTCGGATTTTACATGTTTACTTGTTTATTTAATGTCATCTTAAGTATTTGTCTACTTATGTGCATATTTTTACTTGATTACTCGTTTACGCGCCTAATATGTATGCAATATGGACTAATACTTATAGTGAAAGATGATATTAAAACTAGTCTATTAATTACACGCCTAAATACATGTTCATTGTGACCTGCTATTTGTTTCGTGGAAAACTTGATTTTTAAGAAAATTAATAAGACTCTAAACTATGAAACTTGATTTCAAGA
>BQNB010208203.1:0-10424 GCA_026074375.1 Tanacetum coccineum
TTTGGACTATTCCTAGCATAATGTCCTTTTCCACTACAATTGTAGCATTGAACAGTTGAAGTATTTTCTGAAGAAGAAGTTCGAAGAGTCCTTTGAACAATTCTGGTCTCATTTTGAGCATTAGATCCCTCAACAACTTCCTTTTGAACATAAGCTCGTCTAGTATTTCTTCCAGTATTACTAGAGTTTTTGCTTTGAATATTCACCATGTCTCCTTGAATGATTGCTTGGTTTCTGGTGTTGGATGAAGTGCGAAGACGATTATTTGTTGGATTAGAAAATTTTTAAGTAATGTCTCGAGCAAGTAACAACATTGTAGATGCTAGGGGATCTTCATAATTGGTGTGAACATCATCCTGCCGGTACTCATCGTCATAATCAACCACATATGTAGGATGTGTCACATAATAAGATGATGTGTTTCTAGATGATGAACCCGTGTGTGCTACGAGAGCCAAAGGATCATGAGACTTTTCTAACTTCTTAGCTCTTGAGGCATTAACCAGTTTCTCGAATTGCTGAAGGTGATCAAAAAGATCATCAAACGTATCCACTGTCAAACGTTTAGCAAGACGAACTTGGGTGACATATTTCAACCATTTCAGTTGCAAACTATTCAGAAACTTTATGTTAATTATGACAATTGGAAAATGCATGTCATTTCTTTCCAAATCGTTCATTAACTGAGCAAAACGATTGTAGACAGAAACAAGTGCTTCCCCTGGTTCAGCAACAAACTGATCAAATTCATTTGTAAAACGAGTTTCTCTGTCAACTTTGTTTTGTATAGTTCCCCTCATCAGACGTTCAACTCTTTTCCACATGTCCTTGGCCGAAGTGCAAGCATCCACAAAATTATAAATGTCATTTGGAATAGAAAGAAGAATCAGATTCATGAGCTCTATTTCAGCATCATAATGCAATAACGCATCTCCTTGTAAATCCTCTGCAGTTTGCAAATTCGGTACTGCCGAATTATTAGGAATGAACATTTCAAACTGATAAGGACCTTCATCAAGTGCTTTGTTAAGCCACTTTCGGTTTTCTCTCTTTTGATTTATATATCGTCTAAATCTACTTGCCCACGGTATATAACTACCCCTTTCAAGCATGGGAGGCCTAGTCTCAGAACCGGCATCAGCGAGGGATTGTTGATATGTTTTGGATGTTGACATTTCTTATGATTCAAAGATTGGATCTTTGTAGACGAAAATGAGTGATATTTGTGAGAAGATTTCCAAACTCGGTAACAATTGTCAAATTCGGACAACACTGTTCTCGGATAACAAGTAGTCTGAAAGTCGGTACACTTCTCGAACAGAACAAAAACTCGGACAAAGAATACTAACAAACTCGGTACACTTAAAACGTATTAAACTCGGAAATACTCTTAATCCAAAAATCGATTATTTTGTTACAGTAAAAAAATCAATTATATCAAACTCGATAGAACCGAGTCTTGAAAAATTCGTTGACTATGGATTAACAATAACCACAAACTCGATAAAACCGAAATTTATGATGACTGAATAATCCAAAACACTTATAACGTCAAATTCGATAGAACCGAATTTGAATTCCGAGTTTTAGAAATTGAAGAATTTGTTTTCAAAATCCCAATTTACGATAAAACCGTGAAATTGTGGAATTTTAACACCTTGTAAGCTTATTTCCGAGAGTAAAATCACTAAGTCCTTATTCACACTTTTCGATAAAACCGAAAATGTGTGAAAACTTATAAAACTCGATATTCAACCGAGTTTATCAATAACCTCCTAATATACGTTTTTCGATAGAACCGAAAATGCGTATATATCTATTACAACACTTTTTCTACCAAAATTAAACTAATAGTGATACTGAAGCTTCCGAAAATATAAAACAATGATCCGAGTCTACTATAACTACTTCCGAGAATGAGAAAAACACTACTGAAAATGCCAACGCCACAAGAATACGTCTCGACAAATCCAATAGAACACTCGATAACGTTCAAACACTCGAAATAGCTGCCAAAACACAACTCGAAAGCTCAAAAATCTCAACCGAATTCACCGAATGTCATCTTGAGGTTCTCGGACGTGTAAAAACTCACAAATCGAATCACTCTAATTCTCTAATGGCGTATGATACCACTTGTTAGGTCTTGTTTATCTTGAATCATACATAATCAACCATGAAAGCTTAGAGAGAATAGTAGAGGATGGCAAGTATTTAAATTTCAAATGTTATTAAAATGGAGGGAAAAAGGAAAAGTTTATTACAAGGCATCATCTTCTAATGGTGATTAGAAGGGGTATTTATAGGAGAAGGAAGGAGGCTTCCCTTCCTTTATTTTTCTAATGTTTCACTTTTAGTCCCTATTATTTGACAATTATGCTATTTCTTACTTTTAGCATAATATAACTTATTACAAACTACTTTATTCTAAACAAAATAAAGACTAATGACTAAATATAATTAAACCATATAATCGACACTTTTTATAAACCTAACAGTTATGATGTAGTGTTTGTTGTTTACCTCATTCTTATATGTTAAATATGTGAAACATGAATAATATTTGGATGATTATGCTATGACTTATGAATAAACATGTTTATGAATTCGATGTTATCTTTGCTTGGATTGTTGTTTATCTTTTGTTATATCATTTCAATTGAAATAGGCCGAAAAGATTAATTATCTTGATGTATTTTGATTCGTGTTGGCCATACGAATCAATATCATGCTTGTGAGAATTGTGTGGTAAAATGATAAACAATCTAAGTAGAATGATGTTTAAGACCCTTCCTTATGTTGACCGACCAGGTTGGGAGGAATTCATATGTATGCATATTTGATATAAACCATTCTTAATGCGCTCGTGATAATGTAGTATATAGGCCCAAAGGATTCTATGTTATCATTGGTAGATATGCATGTTAGTATGATTACCCATCATATATGACTTGTATGCTTTGTTTATATAAAGTTTTGCTCTATCTCTATCTATTATGTTATGTGGATCATGCCTTGTTTCTTGCTTGCTTTATACACACGTTTTAGCTATTAGATCCGTGACAATCATTTAGCTTTGTTACTTGATAAACAATCTGTGAATTGCTACAAATCCCGTGGAACGACCTGGACTTACCTAAACTATATTACACTCGAATAGGGTATACTTGCCCGAATGTTGTGTTTTTAGTCAAAATCAGTTTTTCTAGTATTATAAATTTAAAGCTTGTAAAAACACACATCACCAAGTCAACTCCTTTGGTAGAAGATGATAGGATCATTGAACCTATAGTTCAAGATCTCAATGGGTAGTCGTGATTACAAGTTAATGTTTTGGACGAACGCTAACCTAAAAGTATCAAAGAAGCTAAAGGTCACCCAATAGAATAAGTCATTGGTGAGTTAAATGAGAGGACACTTAGGTCTAAGACAAAACAAGCTTAGGAATTTTCGCATGACATTTCCCAAAGTTCAAATTACACGAGTCTAGTTGAGGTTGTTCATGGTTGACATGCACTATAAGATATTAATTTGAGTGAGGTGTTGAGAGAATAATTAGAGGTCTAGAAGTCATTTGCACTACCTTTATATACTTGTGCTCTAAGAGCTTATGTGCTTATGTGCTATGTGCTAGGACTTATGTGAAAGGCATAGAAGTTAGGCAACATTGTTGTTTTAATAAGATGAAGGATATATGTCAATACATTATTCAAACTATGGTTGACACTATCTTGGATTCTACATGTCAAACTTATGTGCTATGAATAAGAAATTTGATCTACATCTTGCCAATATTATGGTAATCATCGCCTCACATGTTTAATGTGTGAAATCGATATACTCGCAATATTGCATGCTTTATCCCCCATAATAAACATGAAATATTTAAATAGACAAATTTGATGACAAAATGACACGTTGGATCGCAACTCACCCTTGTGATGAAAATGTTGTATTTGTGTCAACTTGTTTATTTTATGTGTTGATTTCATGCTATGTGTATTCGGTTAGAAAAGAAAAGAAAAGATTATATGCAAGCATACAAACTTGTCACCAAGTTTGAGAGAATTCTGTTTGAGTTCGGTATGGCATTGCATAAACATGCTAAAATACAAAAATAATAAACATGATAATATAGTGCTCTCGTCCGAGAAACTATGTACTTAACTTACCATACACTTTGGTAGTTAAAGATTATCAATGTTGACACAACACATCGACCATAATTCTGAGATATCATACTTAGCAACATTTTTCTCTTGTATAATGGAATATGTGTTTCTCATATGTGTAAAATATCCAAAAAGGATTAAAATACACATCGAAGTAGGTTTGATAACTTGTACCACTCATTCGAGATCCTAAGTATTTTCCTTGTAACACAATGAAAATAAAGTTATCATTTCTAAAAATCCAAATTGGTGATTAAGGATCTCTATACAACCAACTACAATGAAAGTATCATGCATGGCTTTACAAATCTTGGTGCATGCATAATTGCAAGAACCAACTTGTGTAACTTAATCATCCAATCTTAACTAAACATCAATTAAGCACAACTTCTAATCAAAAATATTAAGTGTACTTGTGTTATAAAATAGATCTAATATTCATAATGTAATGTGCTTAACCAACAAACCTAGTCAACATAATCATGATTAAGAAGAACATCAAATATTTAAAACACACATACCTAAATATCTTAAAATATTAAGCAAAAGAGAGTTAGAAAGAAGAAGAAAAAGAAAAAGAAGAATAAAGTTACACTTTTACTCACAAATTCAAAGAAAAGGAATTGTGTATCCCAATAACCCCCAATGGGCTCTCTAAACAATGAGCTCGATAAATCTTTGAAACCTCAAGTAATGACTCACACCCACCAAATGTGGAAATGTACCTCAATGATGAAGAAGATGATGGTGATAGCATCGTTATTCTTCAAACACCAAGTGAGGAAATTAAGACTAGGATTAATAACACTAGGTGCCTTCCCCTTCTTCTAAAAGAGACAGGGGAAGACAAAATTTGGGAAAAGATAAGGAATCCCTTAAGCCCAAATCACATCGAACGTGGTTATTCTATTTGTTGTGACAACATAATTGACATGATCAATTCAATTAAGGATCATGGAGAGTAAAATAGGGTTACGTTCATGTCGATCAATGAGGCAATAAAACTCTTGCTAGCCGTTACTACCAACATGAGTTGCGTTGTTGAGAACGACATAGGCAAGGAAGGATCTAAGGATAAGTTTAAAGAAAAATATGATTGAGGTGTATTCAATATGGTTATAACTTAAAATGTTGAACTTATGTGTGACTCAATAATATGTGTTTTGCTTATGTGTTTATTGCCTCTATTATGCTCAACAAAGCTGATTGGAGTCATGAATATACTCATCCAAGCTTCTAAGTTCCTAAATGGTAAACTAACACATGTTGGACTTGAACATGTGTATATGCTTGTTGTTTGTGGTGTTTTGTGCTTGTTTGTTAATAGTTGTAGCCAAGAACACCTCGAAGTTATGATCTTGACCCATGGATCCTCGCTTTAGAACAACGGGGAGCAATGATCTAGGGGGATCACGCGTGAAGATATCTTATTCCTACCTCTACAATGATATCTACCTTCAAGTGAAAGACCAAGATCCCGCCTTTTTGATTTAACAAAAGTGGGAGAAGGAAAGCAAAAAGAGCTAAAGCTTACAAGGGAAAAGATAAGCTACTCAAGCTCGGTAAAGACAAAGTTCAAGCTTCACCAAATTACAAGGCCAATATCAAGACGCAAAATACATCAACAATGTTTTTCATCTTAGCTATGTTTGTAATTTTATTTGCTTTTGAAATTTTATTTGTCATCATAAAAAGGGGGAGATTGTTGGGAAAACATTGACTAAAATGTCCTTTATGTTTTAACGATGACAAATAATTGTTTGCAACACTAAAAATAACAACGATAGCCAAAATCCGTAAAACGGATACAGTGCCTCTGGCGCGCTGGTCATGCGTTAGTACGTGGCCAGCGCGCCACTCACGGCATCCGTTTTTACAGATTTTTTAAAGTCGGCTTTCCTCTTACCCGACACATGTGAAAACTTCAATAAAGGTATGTACATGATACTTGAGCATTTGGGAACACTCCAAATGAGGTTTAGACTTAGAAACAAATCCTCCCATTTTTCAAGAAAATGCCAACTTAATTCTTTTATCAAACGCTTCTAGCCAAGGCCGAAACTTTTTTTTGATCTTAGTATGAATATACTTTCAACATACTATCAAACGAAAGTATTTATTTGACCTTCATCCGGATTTACGTTGTTCCTAATCACGTAACGGGTTTTACTTTATTATTGGTCAAATTCAAATGTCACTTTGCGTAAACGCATCCTTTCCTGTTTTGGGATGTGCTTTACTTAAGATGCAAAGAACTTAGCTTGTTTGGATCAAGATGATTAGTGATAAAATCTATTGTTGACAATCATAAATTAAAGTCTAAATGACTAATTGAGTTTGTAGTACTTGAAGGTTAATCTTACTTTGATCCTTCTTACCTTTCTTTATAATTTTTTAAAAAACTCCCACACTCCCACATGTATTCCTCACATATCACCTTCACCTCATTTCTCACCTAAACATTCCTTAATCATTTGTTAATTTCTTCTTCCAACAAATGATTATTCTCACCTCTCCACACAATCTATATATTCCTTTCCATTTCCTAAATACATTCCCTAATCACTATTATCTAACTCTTTTCTCTCCTTAGCCTAAATACATTCCCCTAATCACTAAATACGTAACTCTCTTTCTCTCCTAAAGGAAATATGATTAAACCAAATAATCAATCCTTCTGAATTATTCTATCGTATCACCATCTACATCACATATACCTAACAACACTAGAAGCCTAAAACTTCTCACTTACAACTTCCCCTAAAACATACCCACATAGGACAACTCACATTCCCTTACACAAAGTTCCTTGTACTTGTTGTACTTCTTGTCCCCCAACATTCCAACATAGTCTCCCTCCCATCACATCTACCGACATACCTTCTACCATCACAAATCCTCTTCATTCTCCTTACTTCATCTCAACCACACTAAAACATTTATAGTATACACACATCCATTTGAATTCGTAATACACACGCACACACTCAAAGCTTTCTTTATACGCTTCTCCTCCCCCCCCCCCCCCCCGGGGGGGGGGGGGGGGGGGGGGGGGGGGAACATTCCATAGTTTAAATTCAAATCACACACACATACACTTACCCCAAGCTTCTCCTACACACATTGCCACCTCACCACCTCTTCTCAACATTCAAATTTGAATTTGATACTTAGGATCCTTTCTATCACATCACCATCACATCCTATCTAACTCATATCCTACTCACTCTAACTCATATCCAACTCTACCTATCTTTATCCTTAACATTCAAATTCAAAATTTGAATTTGAATTGTAAGGTTAATAAATACCCTATCATGACAACCCATGCCAACTTACACTCTTCTAATCTTTATCCCACATGTGTTATATATGAATTTGAAATTTAAATTATCCCTCCTAACATCCACACTTCTTCTCCAAGTCAAGGAATATTCCTTTGGTATATTATTTCTATCCTAAATATGCCAACTCATCCAATTAACCATGGTTAGTTTCCAACAAACCAAATACATATAAGGAATACCCAAACATACCCTTTGTCCAATGGTTGTTTTTGATCTCCTTGAAGTTGGACAAACGTCCTCAAATCTCTTTTAATTACTTCATAAACATTTTTATCAAATGACTATTTGAGTTGGTTGACTTTAAGTATAAGAATAATGGAAAAGGTCAAAGCGTGAAGTACAATTGGGGGTTTTGCAAGAACGGGTATTTAAAACTCCAAAAACCCAAAAAATGGATTCGGGCATCTGACACGCTGGTCACGCGCTGACACATGGCCAGTGCGCAAGTCTCGAATTGCATTTTCCCATTTTTTAGTTTTTGGCCTATAAATATCTCTCTTGGCTCTTGTATTTCTCACCTCTTGCCATTTTTTCTTTCTCTCATTTTCTCTTCTATCCTCTCAGTCCAATACCTCTTGTGTTCTTAATCTTCTCATCTATCATTCTATTGAAGAACACATCTTCGCGAGAGACACATACAAGTACTTAATCCACACTTGTGTGTTATTAGTCGAAGATTTTCTTTCTCATACCATTTCTTTTAGAATCGAGTCACTCAATTAGGTTAGGGCTTGATATGAACAAACAAATTTAAATCAATTTGGTTGTAAGGGAAGTCTTGTATCTTAGTGATCAAGCCTAGATCATTAGGTGATCTAGTTGGAGTTTTGGTATACTTCAAAGGGGAAGTTCTTAGTGGTCCTAGTTGATTTTAGTGATCCTAGAAGAAAGTCGAATCACGAGTTCTTAGTGGTGGATTCCGTGGGCGGAATACCGTAAGGAGTAGCTCTTCTTATTGAGCACCAATCTTAGTGCATATTGGTAGAGCGAAGTTGTAATACGGTTTATAGTCCACCATAAGGATTATACTAGAGTAATAGTATTGTGTCGTGGATTCGCAACTGGACATACGGATGGTATAAATCCTCCATCTCGAACCGGTATCTCTCTCTCTCTCTCTCTCTCTCTCTCTCTCTCTCTCTCAATCTACTTATTGTTCAAATAGCTAAGTAGATCAACACACCACTCGGTTTCTTTAAGATTTGAAGTTTTATAAACTTCGAAGAAGTCAAGAAGACTGTATTCACCCCTATAGTTCTACACATTGGATGAAAGTGTAATGGAAGACGGGGATTTAATCTTTTAATCTTTGGAAAAGAATGGATATATAACTGAATCTCACCTTTAGTTAATAATAACATTAACCAATGGCGAATTGTTTCGTATATAAATAGAAGGTCACCCACACCCATACGATGTTGATGCTATATAGATATTAGGAATAAGGAATATAGTTTATGGGAAAGTTAAGGGCCAATTGTGTATTCTGCCCACCATTATATAAAGTGGCGGTATTTGTTTTCTCTTAGTAGTTTTGTACACTACTTTCACAAGGTCGGTAATACAAATATTATTGAGGATAAGTTTCTCTATTTTTCTCTATCTACACACGGTACTCACACACACCACACACACTAAGCATGAAATCACTATGTATATGATCAACAATTGGTATCAGAGCACATTACTAATTAGTGATTACATATATCATCTTCACTGGCTAAATATTTCACCATATTCGTATCTTCAAAATCACACAATATGCAAAGTCGTCAAAATTTGTTAAATGAATTAATAGGGAAATAATTAGTGAGTAATTATGATTAGATCGTAGGTGTTGAGATTGATTCATAGTTAATGATTTAAGTGTTTTGAGTTTTGGAAGCAAAATATTGAAAGTAAGTGGGTTTTGTTATTTGATTGATAATTTGTGGTAAAAAAACTTAAGTGTTTTAGGACTTGATAATTAGTTTAACTGAATCAGTTAATTGGACATTTGAACGGTTAAAAATGGAGGTGGTAATTGGTTGAACAAGGGTGTTTTTCGAAGATAGTTGGCGATATGAAGTTTGTTCGTTGATTGAGTTTTTTTCGCGGATTGAAGTCAAATCGCGTGTTATGTTTGTTCGTTGAATACATGATTTGGCGAACTAAGGATATTCACTATTTTTGTTCATCAGTATATTTTTTTTGCTATTTGAAGTTTAGTTTGTTCTTTACTTCTTTGCTTGATTTTACTGAACTTAATAGTTCGTTGATTCTGATACATAGCTAACTAAAAAGTGCAAGATAATTGGTAAATCTTATTCACTCCTCGACATTGGGTTAGCGAATAAATATCATTCGTTGAAACATTAGTTCACCGGCTCTAATCGTTTGCTAATTTCTGGTTTGGCGAACTAAGTTGTTTGTGGGTTTGGTAGTTCGCCAATTTGAATGATTGTCATGTTTGTTCCACGTTGATGAGGTGCAAAATCGTATGGTTTTTAAGAGTCATTTAGCCCTTAATTTAATGCACATTGAATCCTTTATCGCCCTAAATCCTTTATTTTTTAGTCTTAGGTGTTTGGGAATGCATTTGCTAAAACGTACAAGTTTTGGGATCGTTTGAACGAAGAACTGATTAAAAAGACAAAGTTTCAAGTTCGTTACCGACAACTCTGACGTGATCACTAGAAGTGCCCATAAAGTGAGAAATTAAATGGTTTTATAAAGACTCGGTGTGTTGAGACGACCAAGGTGATGGCATCACGACCCTATGGTGACGACGTCACAACCTTCACACGTGACGGCGTCACATCCTTTAATCTATATAGAGTTTCGCATTGTTTTCATAATTTCGTGTGGAATTCTTGGAAGCAAAACCCTAACCGAACTTGGAGTGTTTTTTAGAGCTTTTTGCCTG
>BQNB010208204.1:0-10424 GCA_026074375.1 Tanacetum coccineum
TATTAAGTCCTTCTTGTTTCATTTATCTTCATATAAGCATATGTAGTTTTGTAATCATCAAATCTCAGATCCCAACAAAGTCCTGATAGGCTAGGGTTTAACAAGATCACCATTGCTTTAATCCCTAAGATAGATTATAATTAAATTAAAAGGATGCTTTATGCGGATGCGTTAATTGTGACAGGATTGAACATGTCTAGGTCTTAGGAAGAAGTACCGCCTAAGTCTTAAGAATGATATGCCACCTCAAGATAAGCACTGATTGCACTAAATAAACAAAACAACGTTTAATTGGATTTATAATGGCTAATATAGTTTTTTATATTTAGCTTGCCCGCTCTTTTATATTCTGATTATCTGCTTGCATGATTATTGTGTATTGAATTGATTTAAGACACCATAAACCTGTGCCAGTCTCTCAGGCTGAAACCCCCTTTATCCAATAGAACTAGGTTTAGCATAGGTTTAACAATAATTAGAATTAACTAGTTTAATTTAGACTAATTACATTAAATAAAATACTGATAGAATAATAGGTTAACTTTCTCGCTCTTAGTGTTCGACACCATACTTATCAATGAAGCTACATCTATATTGGGTACACTGCCCGTTAGAGTGTTGTTTTAGGTAAAGGCGACTAAATATAAATTTATAACTTGATACATAAAATATACCTACACACAATGACACATCAAGTTTTTGGCGTCGCTGCCAGGGAGTGAAAATTGTTTAATCTTTATTTCTATTAGTGTTTTATTTTTAACCCTTAATTAGTATAACTTAGAGTAATTTAATTGTTTATATTTCTATTTGTATTTGTTTGATTGTGTGTTTGTTCATTTCCTACATTATTTAATTTCTTCAACTTACTGTACTGATCGAAACCCTGATACGACATATTCACCAGTTGAATACGACGTATCTGACCTTCTAAGCAGATACAACGTATTAATATTCTAAAGTTTATACGACGTATTCGGTAACTTATATATGGCGTATTGACAACATAATTCTTTATCTCTGTAGGTTTAAATTTTTAGAATAACTTTACTTTGAATCATGTCTTTTATGTCTGGAACATCATTTGGATTCCATCCCTTCCAGTTCTCCTATCCTGAAAGAAAATTAATAATGGAGGAAATGGTGTACAAATTTATTGAAGAAGGAAAATGGGAACACAAGGAAATGGGGGCATTCATCAGAGAATTTAGGACAACCAACGAGCTCTTACTTAAAGAAAGAAACAATTCACTAAGCGAGCTTAGATTTGAAGTATATGGGTTGTCAAGGGCAATCAATAATGCCTAAATAACTGACTGTGAGGTTAAAGGAGTAACCACTAGAGGAGGAAAAACTACAACTGAGATCATTCACGATACGAATGTCATCATCAAGGAACCTCTGTCGTTTCATCACGATAAACCTTTAACACCAAATGAAGTCCTCTCTGAAACCGAGCCTCAAAAAACCAAAGAACAAACTGTTGAGCTACCAACACTATCACTTCCTTTTTCCCATAGGTTTAGAAAAGAAAAATAAGATGCCCAACTACGAAAGTTCTTTGAAAATCTAAAACAACTCCATATAAATATCCCATTCATCGAAGCCCTTGCCTAAATGCTAAAGTATGCCAAATTTCTGAAGGGTTTGCTATCAAACATAACCAGGTTAGAGGAAGCTTGTATAGTAACGATGAATGAAAGATGCTCAACAGTCCTGCTAAACAAACTCCCGTTAAAAGAAAAACACCCAGGAAGTTTTACTATTCCTTGTGATATTGGACATTTACATATTAATAATGCTTTAGCAGACCTAGGAGCTAGTATAAGTTTAATGCCCTATATGATTTATGAAAAGTTTGGTCTAGGGGAACCCAAACCTACGAGAATGAGCTTAGAACTAGCAGATAGGTTCATCCAGTATCCGCGAGGAATTATAGAAAACGTGCTTATCAAAATTGATAAATTCATCTTCCCTATCGATTTTGTTATCTTAGATATGCGGGAAGAATCTAGAATTCTAATAATCTTAGGAAGACTATTTCTAGCAACTGCTCGAGCCATGATAGATGTATTTAATAAAAATACAACACTTAGAGTAGGAGACGAGGAGGTGATCTTCGATGTAGATCAATCAATAAAAAGACCTCTTACTGAGGATGATGAATGCTATAGGATCGACGACTTGGATAAAACTATACACTAGAAAACTCAGGAGTTATTAAAAGATGACCAAATAGATTCATTTCTGCTTAAAAACCTGGAAAAATGCATCAATCAATCCGATTTAGAAAGTTGTGGTAAGGCTGCTAACGATTCTGAGTTTGAAAAGCCTATATGGCGTATTGAACAAGTAGATACGTCGTATTCAGAGGAAATACAGAAACCCGAAAGAGCATAAAACGAGCACCTCTATTCCGCTAGTGCCAATGAAATTGACGAAATAAAATCAGAGCTGAAAGACCTACCCTCCCACTTAGAGTACGCATACCTGAAAGGAAATGAAACTTGTCCCATACTTATCTCATCTAAACTATCATAAAAAGATAAAATTTCACTTTTGCAGGTATTGGAAAAACAAAAAGGAGCAGAAAACTTGGTTGCAGATCACTTGTCAAGACTTAAAAATCGAAATGTGGGAGAGTTGACCAAAAAAGAGATCACTGACGAATCACCTGATGAG
Source organism: Tanacetum coccineum (assembly GCA_026074375.1). Lineage (NCBI taxonomy): Eukaryota > Viridiplantae > Streptophyta > Magnoliopsida > Asterales > Asteraceae > Tanacetum > Tanacetum coccineum. The sequence continues at coordinate 2,683 of BQNB010208204.1, forward strand.
CATTTGATGATATTGAAAGCCAAACTTAATGAAGACGAGCCATGGTATGCGAATTATGTCAACTATATTGTCGAGAAAGTGGTACCTCCGAAATGGACACCAAAAAAAGAAAATGATTCTTTTCTCAAGTAAGGTACAATTTTTGGGACGAACCATATGCGTTTAGATTATGCCCGAATAATGTAATGAGGTGATGCGTTGCTGGAGATGAAACCCTAGCAATCTTGACACACTGCCATTTTAGTCTAACTAGGGGACATCACATCGCTTCGATTACAAGAAGGAAGGTTTACGAATCAGGATTCTTTTGGCCTGGTATCTTTAAAGATGCTAAATATTACATAATGAAGTGTGATGCATGTCAGAAATCGGGGAAAATATCATCACAAAGCGAGATGCCTCAAAACAATATTCAGGTCTGTGATGTAATTGACGTATGGGGGCTTTATTTCATGGGAATTTGTTTGATTACCCCACTTGAATAGATCTTGCTTAGCTGTTAAAAGGATTATTGTTAAATGATAAATCCAAGACAACTATGGTAGAAACTTTGATTGAATATATCAAAGACTATGCAGAATCTAGTCAATGATACTAAGAAGAATAAGCAATGAAACAATAATGAGTAAGATTGTATAATACCAAACTTTCAGCTTCAATATAAAACGAACACCCTTGATAGTGTTAGGGTTTACAAAACCTTGAAGCTATGAATATCTAAAAGAAGTATCTAACATTATGCCATAGAACCTCCTTTTATAAACCAAGGGGTCCTACAAGGCTTATAATACTTTCCTAAGTTATCATGATCTTTTCTTTCTATAAAAAAAAGGTAATCTCTTAAACAAATTAAGATTATACATATCGTTCTTTATAAATAAATAATACTTATCTTCGTAAGTATTCTTGTTCTCCAATCAATCTTTATCTCTTCTCTGATAAGTCTTTGATCTCATCTCTGTCAGCATAATCCTTCTAGCAGTAGTTAATAAATTCACGCATTTTGTAAATGAGCAATAGTAACTCTAAGAATATCTTGAAGTCTTTTAATCCTAACAATCCTCCCCTAAACTTGATGTTCTTCTTCTGAATCTCTAGTTTCTTCATTAAAAGTCTTCACCATCACCAGGATGATGCATTCAAACACTTTCAGGATTCTTGCACTATTTTGTCATGAGTTTCAAAAGTTGATAGCACATCTCATCTCACTGGTCAGTTTGAAGCTTCTTGTTGAGCATTTTTGTGATTGTTGCAGGTGTGAGTGGATACTTTTTCTCTACCAGCATAAAGATATGCATATTCTGAAATCTCACAAAATGAACTCCACTTAAAGAAAATAGCTTCTAAACTGTCATATTGTATCCTTGTAGATTTCTCCATACTCCACTTTCTACATTTAGTTCAAACATCACCTTTAGATCTCCCCACAACACTCTCTCATAATCCTCCTCTGACCTTCTTAACCCATGCTTTTCTTTGACCAACTTTTAGAGAGTTTCTAAGTCTTCTCTATTAATACCTTAAAACATCTGAATCATTAATAAATACCTTTTTGAGCTTCCATTAGCCCTTATCAATTTAAAGTATCCCATCTTTCCTTCTTTATCAATCTTGTATTTAACAATCATTAGAGGCTTAGTGGCTAGAGGTATAGCATCAATTGCTACCTCATCATCTAGAACAATCTCCATATGATTTTTCATCTCTTTCTCCTCCTGATCATCATCACCCTTTTGCTTCTTAGCCTTTTCCTTCTCTAATTCATCACTTGCTCTTTTAGAACTGCTTTCTTATGCTGTATCTATTTTAGCTTTATTTGAGCCTTCTTTCATTTCTGTATCCATATCAACAAACATATTTACCCTTGTCATTTCTTTATCAAATAACTTCTGAATTTCGTCAAATGACTTGTTCTTTAACTGACCGTTCTTGTATCCACCCATGTGTTTTAGTTAAGTTGACATTGTAATTTTCTTTTGTGCTTTAGTGGGTGGTTTGTTCATTTTTTCTTTAGCTCTTAATGCTGTAAAATGTTTCTTTCTCTCCTCCAAGAGATCTACAAACAATCTTTCCTTCTCTTCATATGTCAGTTTCTCTTGCTCTCTTGTTTGCAGTCTTTCTGCCAGCAACCTATCAGCCTCTATCATTGCTTATGTGTTATTCCATGATTCAATTAAGGCTATGGTGGTTTCTTCTTCCTTTTGTCTTGCAAGCCTCTCTTCTTCTTCCAATTCAGCTTGTGGTTGGGCTTCAAGATGTCTAGCAACTTCTTCATCAAGTGCAATTTGATCTTTCTTTTTTAAAGGTTTTTCAGGCTCAACCATGATTTCCTTGCCTTTGTATTTAGCCTGTGGAAGTTGTGATGCTTGTGAAGGTGATGATGTTGTTTTGAATTCACTTGGCTCTTGAACTACAACTCCTCTAGCCTCGAGTCTTGTAGTTGTAGTTATTGTAGCAATAGTTGTAATAGCTTTGGGTTTAGATGCTTTGATCTCTATTAGAGTCTGAGCCAGAGTCAACTCATCAATAGTTGTTGTTGGAGCACTAGCAGTAGTAACTTCAACATTAGCAGTAGTAACTACTTCACCAGCAGTATTAACTGGATCAGCAGCACTAACTTCCTTTTTAGCAACTTCTTTTTCAGCAACAACTTCTTCACCTTGTAAATCATCTTGTACATCAAACAAAATCTCTTCATCATTTCTTTCTTGAGTCTCATCAATCAAGGTCACTTCTGCATCAACTATTTTCCTCCCCTATTTGGATGCATCCTACTGAGCACCCAAACTGACATCATTAAAGGATTCTACCCTACTAGCTGAACCAATCTTCCTTAACCTCTTGAGCCCTGAAGTTCTTAACTTCTTTCTCTTTTCTAATTGCTTGACTCTCGTCTTTAAACTAGCAATCTCTTTTGCTTGAGAAGTCTTTGCATTCTCCAAATCAAGTACATTCTCTTGTAGACTGGTACATAAACTCATCAATTTAGTCAGTTGCAGTCTATCCTCACCACTTTGAGGCGGATCATAGGAAAGGGTAGATACACGTTCCTCATTAGTAGCCTCATTAGGGATAAAATTTGTAGGACCACTATCCTTCCTCTATTTTCTTCTGGACTGTTTCTTTTGAGGCTTAGATGATAATGGTTAAGTAATAATGGGTGTGGAATAGGAATCAGTAAGAGCAGCTGAATCTTCACCCATATCTTCTGGAGCTTGAACCATCATTGTTTGGAAAAGTGGTGTGACCTTACCAGAAAAACTCTTTCCTGGCCTCTTCATGTTAGCAAATACCTTCTTGGTACGGGAAGGGGTAACATAAATCCCTTTATGTTTGGTCATTCCTTCAACTTGATTGTCTAGGAAGACTTGCACAAACCTTGGATACATAAGAAACTTAACCCCACCCTCCAAGTTTTTCACCATATTGTCAAAAATGTACTTGGAAAAGTTAAATTTTTGGTTTGTGGCAAGACAGATGATAGCAGATGCCATAGTGCTACTAAATTCATTCCAGGCTGTAGTCTTAGCACTAAGGCATTGCAGTATGGTATGGATAAGAAATTTCCATTGGGATGAAAAATAAGCTTTATAGAATGTAAGCTTTTGAGTAAGATTTTCATACCCCATTCTTTCTAGTTCTGCAAAAATGGTAGCAGTAGGTAGACAATCTGTTCCTTTAGCATCTTCTAACTTAAGATCACTTCTTATACTCATCTCAGTGATGATCACCTTCTTCTTATCAACTAGGGCTTGTATCTGACGATCCCCATTAACTGTCTTAACCTTAGTAGTTGCCCAGAACTGCTCAATACATGTAGTATAGATGGTGGGATTCACCGTTAGCGCATATCTGATAGAACTTGCATTCAGAAAATCAATAATTCCCTCAAACCCATCACTTTCTTCGGGTTTCTCTAAAACCGCAACCAAATTGTGAGTTTCAGCAAACTTAGGATTCGACATTGTGTTGGGTTTTGATGATGAATGATAAAATTGAGTTAGGGTTTATGATTAGAGAGTATATCAAGGTGTAAAATCAATTGAATGAGTGATTGAAACCCTTAATCGAAGTATTTATGAAATCACCCTCAACAACATTAACTTGAACTGGCAGTATTAAGTTAAGCCTAACAATATTAACTAACCCAGTAGTAGGAAGTTATGCTTGGCAACATTAACTTATGCCTAACAGCAGTAAGTGAATGCCTAGCAGCATAAACTAGTACTGACAGCATTAAGTTTAAGCTTAGCAGCATTAACTTTGATACACAAGCATTAACTCTAATTTCATTCCAAAAAGCATTTCCATTATAAATTTTGATTCTCACAAGCTCTCTTTCTGTTTTTAATCTCACAATATCTCTCATTTCTTTTTCTCACCAATTCACTCTATCTGTTTTTATATCACACAACTCTCTTTCTATTTTTCAACTCACTATATCTCTCATTTCTTTTTCTCACCAATTCACTCTATCTGTTTTTATATCACAAATCAAGAGCCCTAACAGATAGTTTGGTACAAAATCCCATTAATTCTTTTAGTTTCATGCTGTCCTCCCTACTTCCAAGTGTGTTAACTCTTGAGAGAGGTGGATCATTAGACTGTTTAGATGCAGCCTTAAACCTAATTTGAGCTTCTGTACCCCCAATATGGTATCTTGGCACCTGGGACCACTACCTGAGCCAGTTCCCTGAGGAAGAGACTCATTAAGTATTGCCATGGATTGGGTCCTATTTATGTTACCACTGTCCTGCTCTACTTCTAAGCTAGAAGCAGTAGTGGCAGCCCTTTCCATTCTGTCTTCCCACTCCTTAATGATAGTCTCATCTGCTACAAGGGGAATATGTCTACTAGACTAAGATATCTCAGTGGGCCTTTTAGCTTTCTGAGGTTTTTCAGTCTTTTTGGGTTAAGATTATGATGGAACAGTGATTGGTTCAAGCTTAGATAATGAAGCAGTTATGGATGTGTGTTGGGGTTTAGTAGGATTTCCTAACCCTTCACCCACTTCTGCTTGTTGTTATGCAGCATTTCCATGCCATTACAAGCATCCTTTGTGTATAATCAACTTCATAGTAACACAATTAACCTCCCCTCAATCAATACTTCAGAGGTTAAGCATTCCAATACTTTCAATCAGATATTGAAATCTGTAACATCAAATGCCTTTATGAGTAAATCAGCAACATTGTGATCAATGTGAATCTTGATCACTTGAATTAATCTTTTCTTATATGAATCCCTGATGAAGTGATGTCTAATCTCAATGTGCTTATTCTTTGAGTGAAACACTGGATTTTTAACAATGCATATGGTGCTTTCATTGTCAATGAAAATCTTGGTGTTCATGAAATTGTTTCCATAATCCAGCATTTGATTTTGAATCCATAACACCTGTCCACAGCAACTAGATGCAGCTACATATTCTGCTTCAGTAGTAGAGTTGGCAACTATAATTTTCTTCTTACATTGCCATGAGATCAATCTCCTCCCAAGAAATTGACAACCTCATGTTGTGGATTTCCTGTCTAAACTTGCACCAGCATAGTTACTGTCAGTATAAGCTTCTAAGTCAAATGGTGAGTCCTTAGGATACCAAAGGCCCAATTTAGGTTGACCTTTCAAGTATCTAAAGATTCTCTTCATAGCATAAAGATGTGAAACTTTAGGTGTGACTTGAAATCTTGCACAAGAACATACATCAAACATTATATCAGGCCTAGAAGCTGTTAGATACATCAATGATCTAATCATTGATCTATATAAGTGAACATCAACATCTTTAGCGTCTGCATCTTTGAGCAATGGCGTCAAAGTCTCCATAGGAGTACTTGCTGTCTTCATAGTTAAAAAACCAAACTTCTTTAAAATTTCATCCACATACTTATCTTGACTGATGAAAATTCAATCATCTTTCTGTGTCACTTATAGTCCTAAAAAGAAAGTAAGCTCACCTATAGAGCTCATCTGGAACTTCTTATGCATTAATTTCTCAAACTCAGTGCATAAACTCTTCTTAGTAGATCTAAAAATGATATCATCTACATATACTTGAACTAGTAGAATATCACCTTTGACTCTTTTAATGAACAAAGTCTTATCTATCTGGCCTTTCTGAAATCCATTGTCCAATAAATAAGTAGATAGAGTCTTATACCAAGCTTTAGGGGCTTGATGTAGACCATATAATGCCTTTTCTACCATATATACTTTGTCAGGAAACTCTGGATCTTCAAACCCTAGAGGTTGACAGACATAAACTTCGTCTTCAATCTTGCCATATAGAAATGCACTCTTCACATCCATCTGATACACAACAAAGTCTTTGAATGAGGCATAGGCTAAGAATAGCCTAATTGCTTCAATCCTAGCAACTGGAGCAAAAACGTCATCATAATCAATTCCATCTTCTTGAGTGTATCCCTGAGTAACCAACCTAGCTTTGTTCCCGATTACAATGCCTCTTTCATCTTTCTTGTTCCTGTACACCCATTTAGTACCAATAGCTCTTTTGCCATGTGGTAAATCCATCAAAGTCCAAACCTATTGTAATTTGAACTGCAGAAGCTCTTCTTGCATAGCTTCTATCCAGCTTGGATCTTCTAATGCTTGGATTACCTTTTTGGGCTCTACTTGTGATAAGAAACATGCAAACAGACAATTCTGAAAGTCTTTATGGTTGATTCTCTGTTGCACTAAACTAAACATACCATGTTCAGTTACATTCTTTGTCATCCTTTTGGTTTGATGTTAGGAATTATTGTAAACAGACTTAAGTCTGGTAGTTATAGAGTTAAGTCTGGTAGACATAGTTAAGTCTGCCAGTACTAAGTTAAGTCTGGCAGTACTATAGTTAGTACTGATCTTGTCTAGTTAAGTCTGTTTATGTAACAGAATAGTGATAATAGTTATCTTAGAGATATCTTAGGAGATATCTTAGGAAAGGATATGCATTATCCTTTCACACATTTGTAAAGCCCATTAGGGTTTCCTTGGTGTATAAAAGGAACCCTACGGCACAATGTTTAGTATGAGATTGAAATAGTATTCTAATAGAAATTAATAGCAAATAGCAAAGTTTTACATTGTGTTCTTCTTAGTACTTGTGTTAAGATTCCGCATTAGCACATAGTATTCATAGTCAGTGTCTCTCATATAGTTGATTTGGATTTATTCAAGTTAGCTATTGTCCTACAAAAGGCTAAACAGATCCAAGACTTTGGACCTACAAGTGGTATCAGAGCCTCTAGAGGGACTCTGAGTAAGAAGAATCACAAGAACACAAACAATCACTTTCAGATCTAGAAAAATGTCTCAACCTGCTAATGATGATTTCTCTCAACATCTTAGTGATGATGAAGCATCATACCATGAAGATGCATCAGACAATGGTACTGCAACCAATAAACCAAAACAACAACAACAACAACTCACTCCTACAACAACCACTATTTCAAATATCAAACTCCCAATTCTGAAGAAGGAGGAGTATGATATATGGGCTATGGAGATGGAGCATTACCTTGAATATATTGATAATGATGTTTGGAAGGTAATTCAGAATGGAAATTCAAAGAAGAGAATCTCAACTGGAAAAGATGGTGTTGTTAGAATACTTCCACCAGTATCTGCTGTAGAAATTCTGTAACAATCTGTATTTTTGATCAATGAACGACGACATTTAATTCAATATTTTTTTTTTCTTGAACGCGTTTGCTTTTAATTTCAAGTATTTCGTG
>BQNB010208207.1:0-10424 GCA_026074375.1 Tanacetum coccineum
TGAATGCGTCGGTACTTTTATAACATTTTTTTCCTCCCTATTTTGTGCCGACAAATTAAAAAAAAAAAAACTAATTGGGCCAGCCCAAATTTTTGGGCTAAATTTTTTAGAATTTTTTTTGCCCCAGCACTGTGCTACAGTGCTTAGAATGAACAGTAAAATGAGTCCAAAACTACGTCGTTTAACTTCCAAAATGTGTAAGAGTATAATAAGGGCTAGTTGCCATGTGCTACTGCCTACTGGGCTCCTGCCTGTGAGACACTCATTTGTTGACCTATCACGTAGTGTTAGTGTTCATGAACCGGGTAATCTCCTGGGTAACAAAAAACCAAAATCGGATCAAACCGAATAAACGGAACCGAATTAATAATGGAATCCGAATTATTAAAATCAAAGAGAACCGAATTCAATATTCTTCGGTAAGACATAAATCGAATCGAACCAAAAACCAATTTTACATAAATAAATATAATTTGTATACAGTTAAATAACAAACTATTAAAACTCTTTCTTAATATAAATATAATATTTTTAAGCTTAAGAATCTTTTTTGATACTAAAAATCTATATAGTTAAATGAGAAAATAAAAATTGTGTAATTCGTGTTTTTCGAATCAACTGAAAAACAAACTGAATTGAAACGTGTTTTTGGGTTGGTTTAAACCAACTTAGATTTGGTTCGGTTAACTTTTCGATTCTATCAAAATTAAGTATTTACCCGAACTAACTAAACCGATGAACACCCTTGTTGTCACTCGTGGGTGGTGCAATTAACACAAGTTTCTTTTTATAACTTCATTTGAACAAGTGAAAACATTAGCAAGTAGCGGCACAGTTTTATAATTGTCTTAATTAATTCATCTAAACTTTATGTTAGTCACAAGATCTATCTGAATTTCGGTATGAATATATTTAAAATATTATGTTTAAGGTATTCATACGTGTATGTGTGTTATTTGATTATACCGGTAGTAAAAAAACCTGATCCGAATTTATGTTGATGAGTTACTCACATACCGATGGGTCTTATACCATACGTATACTTTAAGCTCTTATACCATATGTTTCACCCATAGTACCTCATAATAGGGGTGCTCACGGTCCGAAAACCGGACCGAAACCGAATTGGTCCAAAACGCTGGACCGAGGACCGGACCGAAATGGTACGGTCCGGTCGGGGTCGGTCCGGTCCGGTTCGGTCTTCGATCCGGTCCGGTCCTACAAGGCATAATCATCGGGTTTTTTGTAAGATCGGACCGGACCGAGGACCGAATGTAACAAAAAGCATGGACCGAGGACCAGACCGAAATACGTTCGGTCCGGTCCGGTTTTCCGGTCTGGTCGACGGTCCAATATGCTCAACCCTACCTCAGAATGTCACTAGCGAAATTTGAACTCACAGGTCATAGCTATAGGTTGATGAGCAATTCACATACCACTAAATCAAAAAGTCTAAGGGTTCAATTGTACCTTGATTTAATAATAAACATTCACCCATTGATTGTAACTATACTCAACCAACTTATTGTATAACCGATTTACGCGTGAAAAGAAACATACGTCATGAATAATAGTCGGATTTGAAAACCAAATAGCTTGTGTCCGATTGTACCTCATGTGTGAACATGTTCTCCTCCCAAATAGTTATGAGTTCAAATCTTGCTTAGGATATTGTTAGTAAGGGTAGAGACGAGCCAAGCCTTTAAGAGCTCGACCTCGACTCATTTATAATTATAAAGCTCGAACTTAGGCTTGAGCTCATTTCGAGCTTCATTTTTTAGGTCGATCTTGGAATTTTCTTTCTTGGAATAGCCAAATTTGAAAAAGAAATAAATTATTGAACAATTGAAGTATTTTTCCTTCTCATCGAGGTTTCACCTGAAATCGTTTTTGTCTTTGCAAGATCGAGATCGTAAGATCCTACCATTTTTTCATGTGTTGTAAACAAATGATAAACGAGTCAAACTGTTTTACGTTTTACTCAACATCAAAGATAAATTCATATAATATCCTATTAAAATGTAAAAGTTCAAATTTCAATCACCAAACTAATAGTAAAACACAAAAAAGTCAAGTTTCAATCGTTACATTAACACTTTAGCTGAATAAGATTACATAACATGAGTTATAAATGTCTCAAAACATATGAGCCAAATTGCCAAAATATTCATACATAAACTATCACAGATCAATCTATTATATGAGCCATTTGGACTTTGGTTTAGTGGTAAGTGAGTTCCCTGTTAGGAATTTTGTAATCACTTAATTCTGTTAGTATTATAGTTAGTTCTGCTAGTGTAATAGTTAGTACTGGTAGAAGGTTTATCATAGTTAGTACTGGTAGTATTAAATAGTTAATACTGTTTGTGCTAACTATGATAAACCTTCTACCAGTACTAACTATTTCACTAGCAGAATTAACTACAATACTAACAAAATTAAGTCTGTTATACAAAATTCCTAACAAATACTCTCCTAGGCTCTCTCATTTCACACACTATCATACAAATAAATCCCCTTCGTTTAGAACACTTAGAATAGGTATTTTTTGTGATCTTGGCTTGACAAACCAAGGAACCAAACACCCCTTCAAACCACCATCACCACCATTGTCTACCACCACTCTCCACCATTAATTTCTAGATTTTAATCCATCCAAGGAAGTAGCATTAAAGTGTAATTCGAATCTATAAGCGATTATGACAGAATTGTTCATAGTTTTTGGGTTTTGCTTTAAATATAATAAAGTGTTAAATTCTTGTGAAATCACCATCATTTGCTCTTGGATTTTGGTATAATCTTGTTTATCCTTTGAATATGATTATTATTGAATTGTTTGAGTTCATAATGTTTTTTGTTACTTCTTTGATCATGGAGTAGTCATTCTATGTTTGTTTGGGCATTATGTGATCTTTGATATGGAGCATTTGGATATGTATTTATTGAATTGGTAAAACATTTTTTATACAAGAATATAGGATGAAAGAGTTCTTTTATATATGTGTTTAATCATTCCACTTAATATATTGGTTATAATAACTTATAAAGGCCGAAAGGATTTGTTGTTATTAATCGATATAATCACTCGTTATATTTAAAGGCCGAAAGGATTTGTAACTTGTGAAATCTTCATTCTCTAAACTTATAAACACTATCCTAAACACTGCATTGTCTTAGTGATCATTGCCTAAACAAACATACTTTAATCATTTACGTGAATCATCCTTTTATCCGATATATGCACGTTTGGTTAATTTGATCCGTGACAATCATTTTAGCCTTAGCACCTTAATTACAAATTGTGGGAACTGTAATTCTCATGGAACGACCTGGACTTACCTAATCCTCTATTACACTCGAATAGGGTATACTTGCTCGAATGTTGTGTTTTTAGTAAAAAATTGGTATTTCTAGTTATTATAAATTTAAAGCTTGGAAAATACACATCATTAACCTAGAAAGATACCGGTTGTCACAGTATGGGTTCTTTAAATATATGCAACAAATGTTAATTGTTCATGTAAAGTATTTTTGGCTAAGATTTGTACATGGGTTTTATGTCGTTTGTAATTTTTGTTGTTTACCTTGCTCATTGCGTCAATGTTGCCGTATCTACTTGGTATCTTCAGTTTATTCTAGCTAATATTTACCTTTTATTGTGGTCATAAATATTGTATGTTTGATTATTAATACATCATTTTGTGTTATATTTAGGCTGCCGAAGACAATGTTTGGATGAGGATGATGGGGAAAATTGAAGTGTAACCGTATTCATGTAAGTGTCGGTTAAATTGCGTTTGCACTTTCGTCGTGACTTTTAAATTTATTCACGTATTTAAGAAATCGGGTTTGGTATATAATTCTCACGCATTGATTCTATTTTGAGATCCGTTAATGTAATGCAAAGTGCACTTGGGTTTGGTTGTTTTAAAGAATCCAGTCTTTCCTTTAGGGTAGGGTATCTTTTTAAACGCGATTCAGTGGGTGCTAGAGTTTCCGTAATCCATTTTTGATGTAATTCATGTATGAGTTTTAAATTGTTACATCTACCCGCGTGTAATTTTCTATTATTTTCTTATCTTTTGCCTTATTTTCTTATCTTTTGCCTTTACGTTTGCACCATGTTTTTATTTTTTTAAACCTGGCAGTATGTAAAAATAGGCGTTGGAGGTTATTTAGTCAGTTAATTTATTTTAGCAAGATTTTTATCGGCTGTTATGGCGGTTGGAATAGGCCTTTTTTGCGAGCTAGTTTGTTTGGAAGCTGTTTATGCGTGTGAGTTGTCTTTGGGTAGTCTTTTTTAAATGACTGATTTTTAGTACATAATTTACATGAACAGTTTAAACGTTCAACATATATGAAAACTTTTATATTAAAGCAGATTGTGAGAGTACATGATTTGTAAACATTTTAACAAAAATTACACTGAAAATTCTACATATGCCATGTACGTGATGACTTGCCCGAATATGCTACGTCCAAGTTGGCGTAGTCAATATGTTTTGGGAAATCGTCATCGTCGTAGTTATCCTGTGTTTGATTTTCATCATGCCATTCTTCATATCTTCTTCTGATTGCAGCCATTTCTTTATGATGTTTGGTGTCAATATGTTTTATCCTTTGTATGCGCATTTCTCTTTCAAGCTCTTTTCTAACGTTCTTCTACATCCATATGACATTTAAAATCATTGTCCATAAATACATGCATGCTTTCTTCGGGGCTTTGGATAGTGGTTATTGCTTCTGCAATAAATGGTAAATGTAAATAATATTGGCAATAATAACAATATAATAAAGTGGCTATTGTAGTGTATATGCATATATAATTTTTCGTACCTTCATCGGTTTTTACATTATCCTTTTTAGTGGCGATTTCAGTCTTATTTGTTGTTTGATTCGAACATTTTCTGTCGTAGTAAATATGTGTTATCACAAGTTTACAAACGTGTACATATAAAGATCTGAGACGAAAAAAAGGATTGAGATAAATAATTGGCATGATTTGGTTTGGTATCTTTGAAGTTCGCATCACATCTGCTTTTTTTTATGACGACATTTCTAGACAAATACAAATTCAAGATTTGCTTAACAAATTTGCAGGTTTAAGTTTGTTTTCTCTTATTTAATTTGTAAACTGCATTATATATAGGATTTGGCAAATGAAAAGTCTCGGCACTTTTTTAGCTTTGAAAAGTGTATATGTGATTATTTCATTTTCATAAAAGATAATCTTATTCATATTTACCTAAAAGTTTGTTAAATATTTTTATTTTATAGATATGCGTTGTTATTATGCTTGGAAATGCGTGTATATATAAGTTTTTCGACCATAAGTGTATTAATAAATTGTATTTGTAACTTTCACGATGATTATTTGGCTATATAAGCGCGGTTTTAAAACCTCGTGTAGGAAATGTATTTCACACAAAAGATGGAACTAGAGAGAGAAAGTAAAGAGAGAAAGTGGATGGAAGAAACATATAGAAAAACACACAAAATGTGTGTGTAAAATGATTCAACCAACACCCTCTCTATGTGTGGAGAGGGCTTTTATACAAAGGATAAACCGAGCTTTCCATGGGCTTGCCATGGGCTCTATATGCTTTGGTCCGGTTAGCTTACAAAATATTACATGGTATTGTCTAACTATTACAAAGGCTCGTGAGATCGATAATGATCATCACTTTACTAAAAACTAAATTCCTAAAAATCTCCCCCTAAGGGACGATCGTTGAGATCTCATAAATGCTCAACACTTTATGTATTTCTAACAATCTCCCCTTAAGGGGTGATGATAGAGATCTCTCTTTGTGATCTTGATCATTAATCGTTGAAGCTTCTTGTCTTGATCTTGAGTCTTTTTTGTGTAATAGTTGATCTTTTGTCTTGCATCTTTATGTAGTGATCTTTGACTTTAGGCTTTAGCTTGATTCTTTAACTTGACTTGAATATGATCTTGAACTTCTTGAGATCATCAACCAAGCATAATCTCTTTTCATCATCTTGTGATCTTTTGCCTTCTTGTGATCTTGTAACTTCTGGACCAACATGCTCATACTGTTCTTGATGTTGAAAGCGTGTGTAACCATCTTTCTTGATATTCTTTAACTTTAACACTTCGTCACTTTATGGAGGACGTACGGTATCGACTTAATACTTCGTCGCTTCAAGAAAGACGTACGGTATCAGAGTAGCGGAAGTCTTGAAACATGTACTTGAGCTTTCATGATGTCTTTATATATGTTGGTCGAGTATGAGCATGTGGTATTGGCTTCGACTTGTCATCGGGAAACTGCTACCACCGTCAGGAAACCTGCATGAATGGGTTAGTGATAAACAACATATATGGACGAAAGTGGCTTTGTCACTTCGTCGAATACGGTTGTAGCAACCACGGTTCCCCGTTTCTCAGTATAAATACTGCATGTGATCAGGTAGAATTCTGAGTGTAAATCTTACCTACCACCTCGCGCTTCTCACTAGTCTATCTCAAGTCCTACATCTTAGACACTCGATGTGATCTCACAGGCGTAGAATTGTCGAAACGACACTCCTCGCATGAAAGAGTTTCGCACCCGCTGCTCTACTAGCCGTTTCTATTACGGAGCGTCTCAAGCAGGACAACACGGTATTTAAAAGAGTGAACCGATAAGTCTATTTATTCTCGAATTAAGCGTTATTCGGTATGTTCGAGTATGTTCGCGTATTTCCTATGTCAGATACCTTTATGAGGGCTTCCCAGGGGCTAAGATTGAAAAATCGATTTTGAAAATTAGTCGATGTGTCAAATTGAAAACGGTTGTTATGATCTCAACTACAGTATTCTTTTTCAAAATTCATCAATTCATAAGCTGGACCGAATCGATATCCAGTATCAAAAGCTCGATCCTTATAGGATCTCACAAGTCACCTACCAAGAGCTTACTGTGAATACTTAAGTATCACTCAGATGTTCTGGTAAAATCACAAGGATAATACGTAGGACTCTTAATATATATTTCTTGTTTTTCACGTTGTGTGGAATTAGTGAGCATAAGTTTTGACAAGTGGTTCCTCATGAGATTTATGGATGATCTCTTTTGGCTCTAGAGTCATGGTTGCACTTTGGTTTTAGTGATCGGAGGCCTGGAGCAGACTGCACCATTTCAATTACAACTAACTCGGAGTGAGAAAGTTGATAAAATGGTTGTTAATCTCAGTGAGAAAATGAAACAGAAATCTTTTGAGAGATTGTCTGAAGGCTAGGGTGGGATGTTGCATTGCATCTTTGGGTCTATGACGTCATAAGTCTTCATGCTCAAACAATCATCTTTGTGAGTCTTGACAAGCAAATGTATGACCTGGTTTCTGCCGTAAGTGTAAGGAGGCTTCTTTCTTTTTTACCCTTTATCTTACTTTTCTTTTGAATTCTTCAACCCCTTCAGGTTCATTTTTTTACCGAGACTTCATAACTAGTACCTTGTTAGTTTGTTCCGTACTGCATCCATCTTAGTCGGCACTTTGCCCTTAATCTCACTTTACTCCTTTTTTCATACCTAAGGACTTCTACACTATCTAGTGGAATATCCCTGGGTAGATCCCTCTGGTTCTGGCTGAATCATGGGAATAGATACCTAAAGTTAACCACCTTATCACTCTAATACAGTAATTTAAATGGTCAGTCTTTAGTACATCTACATTTCAGCTAATCACGTAACCATTTGCTCCCCATTGATATGTGTATCGATTAATCGAAAGAGTTTAGCACATATATGGGAAAGCGTACACTAGAGATCTTAAATTTCACATCTTTAGCCATATATTTTAATCGCATTTTCTTCTCTTATCAAAAATATTAAATCTCTTTATATTTTAGATATCAATTTATTCAAATATAATTGCTTTCGGGGAAAAAATGTCCATTTATTAACAAGCCATATTAGGAACATTTTTAATGCTCCCCCTTAAATTATGAAGATATTATATGGTGTTTGAGTATGTTAATTTGAAAAAAATTGAATTTACTAAGAAATTCTTGAAAATTCATACTCAAACACTATATATGCCTAATTTTTAAGTCTACACTACACATTTATATATTCACAAGAATATTATGTACGAGGTTTAACCTGAATGATGAGAACATCATATGATAGAATCATATGGTTCTTTGTAGCATTCGTAGGTCTTCCCCGTAGTTTCTCTTAAGAAGTTGTCTTAGCCTTCCCCTAAATCAGCAATCCTTTCTTGAGTAGATTCAAAGAAGATGTGCAAGCTGCATCAAGCAATCTTGATGTATAAAGCCCAAATATCCAAAGTACACAACTAATTCGAAACCGTAACACCAAGTCAAATAAGTCCCGGATGTCCGTATTTCTCCTTACACGATAGTGATGATATAAATTGTAACACCAAAGTCAACTAAGTCACAGATGTCACAATAATCCCATCTTAAGTAGTCAAAATGAAAACACCTAAGTCAACTAAGTCCCAAATGTACTCATTTCTTTTTGTAGGATACTGACTATTCTTAAGGAATCATCATACTTATGTGTACCTCTATTATCAAATATTTCTACTTCTTTTAAGAGTAAGCTTAAAGATTGATCGGTCGAGTAAAACATTAATTGAATCAGAAAGAACTCTTTTCACGTTTTAAATAATTATTCTCCCAACACTTCCCCCTAGGAAATCAAATGATGCATACTAACTGATGACGAGATGTCTCTTTCCCCATGAGGTTGAAATAGTGCACCCGAGAGAAACGAAAAAGGCCTAAAATCAAAAGAATCTAACCATAAAGATAAGTTCAAAAGAAGGCCATGGAGTCTATCATAAATGCATCTACTCCTTCCCCCTTGTTGGTTTTGATACCTCAGAATCAGCAAAACCTTGTACGCATATATGCTTGAGATCGTGTTCGAAGATTTAATAAGCTTAAATCTATTCCGTGAGAATCAACTTCAAGGCAACTATGAAAATATTTCCAAGCATTCCTAAGCCTTTTACAAACTATGAGGTGTTGGCAATATTGATCAAATGTAGTTTAAAGCCTGAATTCACTAAGTCTTAAATTGCAAATAAGTCCATAAAGTTTTAAACAAATGACATCTAAAGCCCTTGTACTTAATATAAGTTAACTCCCCTTTAATTTGTTACCCGTCATTATCAAAAACTTTATCCGTTTATTTCGTGACTTAATTTGAAAGACCGTTTTAAAAGGATATTTGATGAAAATTTATCCCCCACAAATAATGACCCGTTTTCTATTTAAAGAGCTGTTGTCATTGTTAGAGTGGTCGAATTGTTTTTGAAAATCTTTTTGTGATTACTGAAAACACTAATTCATTATGAAGACAACTCTTTACCAATAAAAATAAGATTTCTCTTATTTTGACAAATAAATGCAATGACACGTACATTTATTGAATATAGGAAGCACGGGTTGTGTTGCAAAGTAAACACAAGCCTTTGCATGGTCATTAAGTAGACCATGCCCAAGAATAAATTTCCGTTGAGAGGTCAAGTTTTCTTTTTGAAATACTTGCCTTTAAGATGATGATCGGGTTGCTATCCGAAATGATAGCAAGCCACTTTTGGCATGTTTTGAAAGCTTTTGAACTTATGCTCGAACTTCATTTACAGCCTCGTATCATTATTCAATGACATTTCTAAGGCCGTAAATGTTATCGATTTTCAGAAGACATGCCAGAGATACATATTTTTATAATTTTCTGAATTTTTAATTTTTTTTTGTTTTTGAAAAATTTATATAAAAGAAAAATATTTTTGAGTTTTTATGTTTACTTATGTACACATGATACAGGATATGAGTTACCACCATCACTCTTCCGTTTCCTCTGCCAGATGTTTCAACGTTTCTAGAGACATGTTTTTCATACCGAGCTTTTTGATCAAGAAGTTGAATCTTTCTCTAGGCAAGGGTTTGGTGAAGATGTCAGCCAGTTGGTATTCAGTCCGGACAAAGTATAGCTCCACAATTCCATTTTTCACTTGATCCTTTATAAAATGGTAGCGAACATCGATGTGCTTGGCTCGTGAGTGTTGAACATCGTTGCTGCATAGAGCAATCACACTCTTGTTGTCGCAGTACTGAGGGATCTTATTGAATTGAAAGCCATAGTCTGTTAGTTGTGAATGCATCCATAGGATTTGAGCACAACACCCAGATAAAGCAATATATTCAGCCTCTGTACTCGAGATGGCAATGCACTTTTGCTTCTTGGACGACCAACTAACAAGTTTGTCACCTAAGAATTGAGCACTTCTTGATGTACTGCGTCTAGTGTCTTAACACCCTGTGTGATCTGCATCTGCATATGCTGTCATAGATATACCTGTATCCTTCGAGTACCAGAGACCCATGTTAATGATTCCCTTTAGGTATCGAAAGATCCGCTTAACCACATTTAAGTGCTTTTCGG
>BQNB010208211.1:0-10423 GCA_026074375.1 Tanacetum coccineum
GCAGTTTTTGTCTGTTTTTGGTCATTTAAGCTCGTTTTTAGAGGTAAAAGATATGTGTAATTAAGCACTTATCAGCGACGTATAGACTTGGACATATTGGAGGAAAGGCGCGAACAAGCAGCCATACGTGAGGAAAAAGCAAAGTTACAAATGAAGGGATACTATGACGTTAAAGTTCGAGGAGTCTCATTTAGACCAGGAGACTTCGTGTATCGTGCTAACGACGCAAGCCACGCGGAAGACACAGGAAAGCTGGGACCAAAGTGGGAAGGACCCTACGAGGTTACGGAAGCACTTGGAAAAGGAGCATACAAGCTGCGTGACATGGATGGGCGTGAGTTGCCCCGCACGTGGAATATCTGCAATCTCAAGAAATGCTATCTTTAGGGAAGTGCTCACTGGGTATATGCGTACTTATGTTTTTTTTAAGACAAATGTTTTTTATTTTTGCAAGTATTAATTAAATGTCGCGGTTTCTAGCTAACTCCGCGACACAATTCACTTTACATGCTTATTGTGAGTATCTATTTATGTATCAATATTGTTGTTACATTATTCTGTGCCTACGCGGCGTGCATGCACCTAATAACCCCACGATGGGAAAAGGATGAGTAAACCTACTAAATGACTCGTTGAGTAAGAGGGTTGCAAACCCATCAACATTGGATCATGAATCCTTGTTAAACACCTTTCTCTCAAGACGTTGGAGTAAGTTTAAATGCGCATTCCACGATGGATGCGCAGCAGCGCACACGGTGCACGTTTAACAAATTAGGAGTCAAAACTTTTGACTTCTTGATATGGTATTAGCGGTACGCCGCATGTAATTGTAATGTCAACCCATACATGTAAACTTAGCATATTTTGCAGTCATGAACTTTGTAATGACTATGTTCACAACAATTTGACAAATAGCACATCACAAACAAGTCTTTCATGCAAAGGCAACTAATTGTGCACAAACATATTGTCAACTTTTATAACTTATATTGTGTGCGTACAATCGCACAAGCCACAACAACAAACAACCCATACTATGGGTCCCAAAGGATAACTTTTACAAAAGAACCATGAGTTTGATTAAACAAAATTTGCCAACATACACAAAAACGATAAGTTTGCACAAGGAAGAAAGCCTAGATGCTGTGACAACGACTTTGCTCTGAACTGCCAACTTGGTACGCAGCATCTCCAGCCTCCTCAAGCTTCCCCAGAAGTTCACTATCTTTAGGTGACACAGTCGCCACGCTAACTGGTACTCCATCAGAACGGGGGATGTGCGCTGCACCAACACCGCATAATATTGCCTTGCCCTTCACCCCCTTCTTCTTAGCAAGCCTTATGGCGTGGGCCTCTAAAGACTCCTTCAACGGAATCTCCTTCTCAAGTGCAAAAGGATTAAGGATGTCACGCGGACGGGCAAAGATAGGAACCTGCAGTTGCGCCACGTCCGGCTTGAGAAAGTAATCAGGCTGGGCCTCAGCGCCCTCGGTGGCATGCCTAGCCAAGGTTAACCCCGCCATTATCACATCTATGGGGTAATCCTGGTCACGCTCCAGCTGTGCAATATGAGGCAGCTCTAACAATTTCATCGTCTCCATCGCAGCAACAAGCTCCTCATATGCATTATCATTATATCCAGGTACCTGTGCGGCAGGCACTGTCAGCAACTTCTTTTCATGCAGTTCCTCCACCGCTTCCGCCTTACCACGTGCCAATGCACACTTCACAACATCCCCAAAGGACTGCTTGACCTCCTGAGATTCCAAAGCGCTCATGGCAGCAAGGCGCAGACCATGGCTTATGAGCCACCTGCGCTCAGCAATAGCGGACAACATGTGAGGGTAAAGC
Organism: Tanacetum coccineum; assembly: GCA_026074375.1. Taxonomy (NCBI): domain Eukaryota; kingdom Viridiplantae; phylum Streptophyta; class Magnoliopsida; order Asterales; family Asteraceae; genus Tanacetum; species Tanacetum coccineum. The sequence goes on from BQNB010208211.1 coordinate 1,852, forward strand.
TCCTCATCATACTCAATACTGAGTTTGCGTAACTTCTCCTCCTGCTTCTCCAACAGCTCCTCCACTCTCTGGCGAAACTCATCCAGCCCAGCAAAATGGTTGTTCTTACCCCCCTCCAAATACTTCACAGCCCAGTGACAACTTGCCTTGTAATCCGCAGAATTCGCGCGCTCTTGCTCTACCTTGACAAGCAGTGCCATTTTTTCCTCGGCAAGCTTCTGTGCATAAGACCTCGAAGACTCTGCCTCAGCCTGCGCATCTGCCAACTGTGTCTTCAGCAGCAGAATCTCTTCATCCTTCTGTACACTCTGGCTGCGTTCACTAGAAAACCTTGCTCCCAGCTGCGCCACCAGCGCGGCTTGTCGTGCAGTGACCATTTCAAACTCCTCCATAAGCTGATCCACTGGCCTAGTCTAGGGTGAGGACTGTGCAGCATGCGTCACCGGCGTAGAGGAATCGCTTGTCGCCGGGCCCCTGCGCACAAATAGCAAACAACCAACCAATAATGAGGGTTCCACATTAATTTCTTATGATTGCGTACAATAATACCCTCACTAAGTCCGCATACCCTCATCACTATACGACCCCGGGGGGTGGAAGCGCTCATCCTCGGCAATGACCCTGATGAGCTATAGAATGCGAAGTCCCAGGGAAACAATGCATATATACCAGAAGAAAAACATCTCCTCCAAGGCATTAGCACAATCTAATTTTTCGGTGGTATAGCACTGCATAAACGCCCGGCATGCGCTGGCAAAACGATACCATCCGTTTGACCAAGAGGATATGTGATAGAAGTCGTGGAACAAATGGTCCGTAGGGATTATTGCCAATAGGCAGGCAATTAAACTCGAAATTGGTTATTTTTGCCGCGCCTCATGCAGTGGCAATTGCGGATATATGAAGACGATAAATAATCAGGAAGGTTGCCACCATTAACAACGAAAGGGGTACAGTTGTATTGGCAAACTTCAAGGAAACCGTGTGTATACACCACCTTCCCCTATGGAAAGCCGCTATACTCGCACTCGCAGCCGGCACTACTGTGGGTGAATGCGAATGGGATGAATACTTAGATGTGAATCAACGAAGTCACTCATCTGTTATTTCTGATGTAAAATCAGTAAGTTGCATCACCATGATTTGCGAAGCAAGGGTTTGGATGCGCACGCGCGTATTACCTGTGTCTGATTTTTGATGATTAATGGAAGCTTTATCAATGGTGGTGGAAGAGATTTTTTTTTACTGTGGCAATAACAGTGAAATGGAGGCGAACCCTTATGTAGGGCAAGTTGTTACCGACACGACGCCGGATGAGGAACACGTGTCCCCCACTTGTCCTAATCGTGTGGTTAGGTGGAGTTATAAGCTATGTTCTAGCTACCTCTCAGAATTTCGCTGAGGCATTTTTGCGGGACTCAAGTGACCAGATTCATTGTTTGGGCGGGCAATTTCTTGGTTCTTCCACAATACGCATTCAGGGTATTTACCGGGACTATTTGTAGTCTAGCATCGGCGGTCTTAACCATTAGCGCATATAGACTAGGGGACATGATGTACGTATAGATCCATCCTCGGGTTATGAACCGACCCTACGAATAGTACTTATACCCAGGACCTGATGAATGGGCCATAGCGACATCAATACGGGCGTCCAAGGCCCAAATGGTACTGCCTATGGGGAAGCCCATGACATATGGGCTATCACGACGAGGATTTAGGCCCATGAGGCCCAACTAGCGCACACGTGCGCAGGTATCTAGGAATCAACCTGTTTAAACGACGAGTCAGAATAATCATGAGGTGGGCCCAATAGTTACATAATAACGGCGAGACCTCTCGGTTACTCAAAATACGATGAGACCTCTCGGGATATAAACCTAAATAATGGGACAAAAGCCCATTAGGGTTTGGTGGAATATATAGAGAGCACACGGCTCTCATCTAAGTACGCCCTCTAATAACCCTAACGTTCTACTAAACCTTTAAACCGATTACTTACTCTCACGCTGGAGGATAATCGTGGGAGACAATCCACGGTAAGCCTAACGGTGCTTTGTTTTCTTAGTGCGCAGGTCTCATACATCAAGACTTAATTGATACAGGAACCGGAGCTAAAGATCCGTATTTCACATATTTCGGACCTAATCAAGGATCGTACAACTTTTGTATCAACATGGGCCACTTTAAATCATAAAACCAACAACTCAGTCTGAACGTAATACAGTTGAAACTCCTTAATATAGAAGCTACCTAGTATTGTGATATGATATAATCGGCTTTTAAGACAGTTTAATCCAATATCTGGAAATGTTAAGCACGAGAAGCGTTAATTAAAGTTATGTCTTGTAAGGTTTTAAAATGTTTATTATTACTTTCATAATGTTACATTTAGACCATGTGGGTTTGAAAAATTGCAAATAGGCCCTTGAAGTTTGCATTTTTACGACTTTGGTCCTTCAACTTTGTAAGATATACCAAGTAAACCTTGGACTTTGAAAAGTGGACACAATAGATCCACTAGAGTTTACTTCTGATAAAATGGACACTTTTAGTCCTTTTGTTATAAGTTTCCCAAAAGTTATGAATATATACCCCTTGCAATGGTTTTATGATTACAAAACATGTCAAAATTGCCATGCAAGCTTTTTAGTTCTAACATTTTAATAGACATTTATATGTTTCATAATAAACTAAAATATGAGTTTTAAATGCAACACAAGTTTAAAATAAACCGATTCGTTTACTAGGAAGCAAAGGGTCAAATTAGGGTTTCAAAACAATAAACGCGCTGGTGATTGGTGGTTTTCAACATGTAAATATATATAATATATAATAAAATATAAAATATATAAATAAGTATAAAAATCAACAAGAGCAATGATACCGAGAAGTAGTATAGAGCTTTCCCGGGTCGTTTATCCCCAACGAGGCTGGACTGGAAAATCGATACAGTCGAAGATTTGAGTTTGAATGAAGGAATTGATTTGGGAGAGTGAAAAAGTCAAATTAGATGATAACAAAGAAAAACGTTTAAGAAAAACCTAGAAATTACGAATTTAAACTAGAAAACGAGAGCCCGAATCCCGAACAAAAGGGGGAAAACCTAAAATCTTTAAAAATAAACCTACGAAGAAATTTTTGCTTCTAAACTACTCTAGGATTCACAAAATAACGAGAATGAAAAAGAATAGACCGAAAACTGGAGTTTCGTTTGACCCAAAAAACGAGTCAAACAAATTCCGCCACCCGGGACCGACCCGTACCCGGACCCGTTCTTTAAAAGACAAAAAGTTGTAAAAATGACCCTACGAAAAATTTTATATTTTTCCTACAAACTAGATGATAAAAGAAAATTTTCTAAAAAAGCAAAATATTTTTTTGATAATTTTTGTATTTTTTATGAATTAAATAAACTTTTAACTAAATTAAATTATAAAAAATATTAAACGATTACTAAAAATTCTGAAAAATTTTCTAAAAATACTAGACACTTTAATGGTTCTACGAAAAATAAGAAACAAAAATAAGCTGAAGGAATAAGCCCCGAAATAAGCTTGAACAGCTTATAAGGCTTAAAAGCCAAAACACCCTTAAGTATAATAGCCCTTGAGTCTTTAACGAAAAAGACCCAAGGGCGCAGTGGTAGAGTGTGTGAGTAAAAGGGATTGTATCGCTTGGTCCCGGGTTCGAGTCTTGCTCACCCGGGCCAAGTGTCTTTCCCTTTTTTTTTTCTTTTCGAAAACTCAAAGAAGCAAAGTTGTTAAGCTCGTGGGGCTTAACAACTTTGTCTTCTACACCTTTTCACGAAAAGCACTCAATAAGCTTATAAATAAGCTTAAAGTGGACAGAATGGCTTAAAAGGCTTAAGAGGCTAGAAAATGCTAAGTTTTTTTTGGACATTTGGTCTAAATAAGCTAAGGCTTGGACTAGATAAGCTAAAGGGGCCTAATCTTAACCTAAATAAGCTTAAAAGACTAAGGGCTTAAGGCATAATAAGCTGTAACAGCTTATTATGACAGGAAAGCTTAAAACAAGCAAGCTTAAAGGGCTAAGAAGCTAAAATGGCATTCAAATAAGCTACCAAAAGGGAAATAAGCAAACTAACTATCTAACTTAACCTAAAAAGCTACTAGGAAACAATTTGAGCTTATGGAATAAGCTCAATAAGCCAAAATCAAAAATAAGCAATCCCTCAGCCTAAGTTATTCAAAAACAGTCAAATGCCAAGTTTGGGCTTAAAAATAAGCCATCAAATAAGCTCTTCAAGGTCTGAAACTTTGAGGGCTTATCTAAGAGCTTATAAACTCTTAAAATAAGCCAAAAACTTGGGCTTAAAAACACTAAATGACAAAGAAAAAGGAGCTTAAAATCTCCCCTTTGCACCAGGGGAGATTTAAGCTTAGCTTTAGTAGCTTATTTGACAGCTTGTTAAAAGCTGTCAAATAAGCTCTAAACAATAAAATAAGCTTAAACAGATGGAGTATTATAGCAAAGGGGCTTGTGCACCAATTTTCAGCTTTTAAAAATCGTTTTTACTTGCTTATTTTTGATGGTGAAAAAGGGTCCTTTGGATTTTAAAGGCTGTGACAGAAAGAGGCTTAAGCAAAGACTTGGTACTTTTTGAACATCACAAAGTCAAAAGACAAAGAGTGTGGCAGCTTTTTTTAACACACAAAACACACATCTTTATTGAACACTCAATTCAAACCACAATTGCATAATCAAAATAACACTTGTGATGTTTATAAAATAAAACACACAAGTTTCAAAGCAGGTCTTTAAACCTTTAAAAAACAATTTTCAACTAAAAAACTTTAAAAACAGGTTTTTCTTTTTTTTTCTTTAAAAAAAACTAGCTCAAAATTATGCTTAAATTGACTAAGGTTACCTTAACCCAAAGTCCATAACTTTTGACCCCGTTATTGGGCTTAATGCCAAAACACCCCTTTACTTTAAAACTGTTCAAAAACCAAATTAGCACTTAAAAATCATTTTTAAAACTAAAACCTTTTACCCACTTCTACAAAAAAGACCTAATTAAACTATTTAAGTGAAGCTATACATAACCTAACATATTTGGAAAAATAATCTAGTTCTCTACTTAAGCTTAATACACATAAGTGACGTTTTGAAAGACAAGGTGATATTACAACCAATTTCATGCAAAGGAAGAACTTAAAACATGACAAGCCACTAACATTCTAAACTAATGTGTTTTTACAAAGAATTGACAGCAAATAAGCTAAAGTTTAAGCTAAAGAAATATAAGCTAAGTATAATTTAGTAAATAAACCATGGATTTTTGTAGACTCAGTCACAAAGCCACACTTTCCCTGAGTGAGTGGCTTAAAATCAAACTTAATATGGCTTCCTAGCCTCTAACTGAGCTTAAAAGCCAATAAGCTTCCCATAGCTTAGTTTCCTTCAAATGGCTTTCCAAAATGAAACTCAAATGATCAATTATGAACAAAATGAATTGAAAACAGTAATAATAGCTTTTAAACAAGTTTTAAACATTTAGTTCGACAATTAACAAGAATAAGCTCAAAGAACTTATTGAGAAGCTTATTGAGTAAAAAAGAGCTTAATTTGTTCATTAAAACAGAGAATTACAAATGCATAAGAGACATTAACTTAAAAACACTTTAAAATACTTTTAAAACTACACTAAAACGACATAAAAACTAACTCAAAAACTCTCTATTAGCCAAAATGGCTTTACAAAGCTATTTATAGCAAAAATGAATATAACTAGGTCTTCTTTCCCTCTCTTCTGCTGTGCTTCTTTGAACACAACATAACAGTGGGGTAGTTTATGTTTTGTGGTGGTCCAACCTCTAACATGGCCCTTCAATCCATCAAAAATCATCTTGGGGTCGTCGAATTGAGCCTTGGGGGTTGTGGGATTGCCGAACTTGGCACATTTGTAGCGGGAAAGGGTAAGTGGAGGAGGGGGGAGGAGAGTAAACCAAGTGGTGGGTGAAGGTTTTACAGGTAAGAAAGGTGAAGTTAAACCGTGAGTGAGTTTGGAGGGAAAAAGCAGCGGGAAAAAAACTGTTTGGGGTTATAACAGAGCAAAGGTTTTTTGTATTTGGCAAAGTTGGTCCCTCATGGTTATTTTACCTCATTGCATCGTAGGTCCCTTGTAGTTATATAACTCTTGGGGACTTGTTTTGCCAAGTCCCCAAAAGTTATATAACCACAAGGACCTACGATGCAATGAGTCAAATAACCATGAGGGACCAACTTTGCCAAATACACAAACCTTTGCTCTGTTATAACCCCAAACAGTTTTTCCCGCTTCTTTTTCCCTCCCAACACACTCACGGGTTAACTTCACCCTTTTTACCCTGTAAACCTTCACCACCACCATGGATACTCACCTCCCCCCTCCTCCACTACCTTTCCCAGCTACAAATGTGCCAAGTTGGCAATCCCACACCCCCCAAGGCTCAATTCGACGACCAAGATGATTTTTGAAGATTGAAGGGCCAAGATTAGAGGTTGGAACCACTCACAAAACAAACACACCCCCTTTTATGTGTGTTCAAAGAAGCACAGCAGAAGAGAGGGAAAGAAGACCTAGTTATATTCATTTTTGCTATAAATAGCCTTGTAAGCCATTGTGGCAAAAGGGAGTTTTTGGAGTTAGTTTTTATGTCGTTTTAGTGTAGTTTTAAAAGTATTTTAAAGTGTTTTTAAGTTAATGTCTCTTATGCATTTGTAATTCTCTGTTTTAATGAAAAATTAAGCTATTTTCACTCAATAAGCTCTCACAATAGTTCCTTTGAGCTTATTCTTGTTAATAATCTCAACTAATTTATAACTTGTTAGAAAGTCTATTAAATACTGTTTTTCAATTCAATTTTGATTCAATAATTGATCAATTGAGTTCGATTTTGGAAGCCTTGGAAAAATAAGCTAATGAAAGCTTATTGAGCTTTTAAGCTCAGGTTTAGAGGCTAGGGAGCCATTTAAGTATGATTTTAAGCCACTCACTCAGAAAGAGTGGCTTTGTGACTGAGACTACAAAAATCCAAGGTTTCATTTCTAAATTCTCACTTAGCTTAATTTTTAGCTTAAACCTTTAGCTTATTTGCTTTCAATCTTTGTAAACACATTAGTTTTAGAATGGTAGTTTGGCTGTTTTAAGTTCTCAATGGCATGAAATTGTGTAAGATCACCTTGTCTTGTCAAAACTGTTCCACTTAAGTGTATTACAAGCTAGTAGAGGAAGAACTAGATTTATTTTTTTCCAATAATCTAGTAAATAAAGCTTAAATAGTTTAATTAGGTCATTTTTAGTAGAAGTGGATAAAAGGTTTTAAAAGTTTTAGTTTTAAAAAGATTTTAAGTGCAAATTGGTTTGACAGTTTTAAAGTAAAGGGGTGTTTGGCATAAGCCCAAAAACGGGTCAAAATGTTTTGACTTTGGGTTAAGGTCACTTAGTCAATTTAAGCATAATCTTTGAGCTAGTTTAAAGCTGTTTTTAAAAGTTTTTTAGTTGAAAATTTGTTTTTTAAAGGTTTATAGACCTGCTTTGAAACTGTGAGGTTTTATTTATAAACATCACAAGTGCTTATTTGATCTAAGCACTTGTGGTTTGAATTTGGAGTGTCAAAAAAGTGTGTTTTGTGTGTTAAAAACAAGCTGCCACACTCTTTGGTCTTTTGACTTTGTGAGTCAAAAAGTACCAAGACTTTGTCTAAGTGGCAGTTATTATAAAACCCACAGACCCTTTTTTCATTTAACAAAATCATCAGGTTTTTAAGCATTTTAAAAGCTCAAAAATTGGTGCACAAGCTGTTTAGGCTAGAAGCACTCAATCTGTTTGAGCTTATTTGTGATTTTTATAGCTATTTAGACAGCTTTAAAATTAAGCTGTCAAATAAGCCCTAGAGATATTAGCCTTAAAGCTCCCCAGTTGCAAAGGGGAGACATTAGGCTTAGTCTTATCAGCCATTAAGAGCAATTAAAGCCCCCAGTTTATGGATATTTAAGAGTTTATAAGCTCTTAGATAAGCCCTCAAAGTTTCAGACCTTAGGAAGCTCATTTGTGTGCTTATTTTTAAGGCCAAACTTGCCTCTTGGCTGTTTTCACATAACTTAGGCTGAGGGATTGCTTATTTTTTGATTTTGGCTTATTGAGCTTATTCCATAAGCTCAAATTGTTTCCTAGTAGCTTTTTAGGTTAAGTTAGATAGTTAGTTTGCTTATTTCCCTTTAGGTAGCTTATTTGAATACCCATTTTAGCTTCTTAGCCCTTTAAGCTTTGTTTAAGCTTTTCTGTCATAATAAGCTTCCCACAGCTTATTTAGTTTAGCTTTTCCTTTCCTTTTTAGCTCATTTAGGTTAGTTTAGATCCCTTAGCTTATTTTAGTTCTTGTCTTAGCTTAATTCGACCCTAAGTCCAAAAGGACTTAGCCTTTTTTTTAGCTTCTAAGCCCTTTAAGCAAAACTGTCAAGTTTAAGCTGATTTTTTAGCTTATTTAGGGCTTATCTCAAAAAGTTGTAGAAGACAAAGTTGTTAAGCCCCACGAGCTTAACAACTTTGCTTCTTTGAGTTTTC
>BQNB010208212.1:0-10423 GCA_026074375.1 Tanacetum coccineum
AATTAAAATTTTTTGTTTTATATTATAATTATACTAATAAAAGAAAATATTTTTTTTTGTATTTTATATATTTTTATAACAAGAAAAATAACTTCACAAGGAAGGTTCTTCAAAAAGCTAATCTTTGAACGAAACACGATAATCGTAACACACTTCCCCGGCAGCGGCGCCAAAAATTGATCCGTCCTTTTTAATACATATATATATATATATATATAATATATAAATATGTAATAATAAGGAAGATAACAATTATAGTATAGTAAGTTTTTCCGTCGGGTTCTGTAAAATCACTTTTAACCAAAGTAATCCCAAAAACCTCCCGGGTCGTTTTCCCTCGGCGAAGCGTGAATTGAAAATCGGTTAAGTCCGTGATCGCGCGTTTGAATGGTTTAAAATAATTTTGATTTGGGTTCCTAAATCCTACTTGACATATTGATAAAGTAAATAAAAGCATAAAAACGAGCAAAGCAATAGAAACAATTAAACATATAAAGCATTAAACAAAATGAGTATTTAAAATGAGACAAACAAGCAAGCATAATAAATTCAATGCAAACTTCTAAAAATAAATCCTACATTAAAAGAAATTATTTTTTATTTTATTTATTTATTATTTTTTTTTTAATTATAAATTTTTTTTAAAATTTTTAATCTAAATAAATGTCGCAAATTAATAATCTCTAATCATATTTTAAATCCGCACTAATTTCTAAACACTAAATGAGCAAATAAATCAACTAACTAAATATGGCAAACGTTATAACATCAAAAGATAAAAATAAGTCTACACTAAGCATGGCAAATATTAAATAGGCAAACATTTTATAAAATGATGAAATAAATCTACACTAAGTTTTGAAAAAGGATTAGAAAATGGAACCGAATTGGAGAGCCGCAAATAAACGATAACCACCCGACTTAATAAGCTAAAGAAAATAGTCAAATTCTATTTAGCTTATTAAGCCCTTAAGCTCCACGCCTCATGAGTAGACCGGTATCAAAAACGAAATACAAAACAAAACAAAATCTGTTAACAGGTAACTAAATTTGCAATTATAAACCACTTGGCTCAATAACCAATCGCAGGCCCAACTTTAAATCATATACACAATTTAATAAAGGCCCAGGTGATAAATTCTACAACCAATGAAACCAACATGCAAGTTTCCAGGCCCAATTGATCATGATGCCCGAGTCAATAAACAAAACATTGGGTACAAATTTACCAGTTATGCAAAATAGCTAAAGCAAATTTATTAAGCCGAAATGAACGATAATCATAAGGGACGATCACAAACATAACTCAACTAATATCCAGTAAGTGACGAACAAGCAAACAAAATGACAAATCCAACTCTAAACTTAAAACTACAAAATATTGATTTAGCACTAGCGAAACTAAGCAAAACAAATAAGCATGCAAATAAGTAATTATTAGCACTAATATTACTAGATAAGAGCTTCTAAATCCGAAATAGGCACTAAAATTCAAAATCTTGTCAATAAGCTAAAACAAACTTTTAGCTAAATCGAGATCTAAACTTAAACTTCTTAACAAACCAACACTAAAATGAGATAAGCTCAAATCTAAATCGATAAGCAACCGAAAGTAGCAACATGTACTTTTAATAAGCTACAAGCATTTAAACGAATTAAATCTCAACACAATTAAGCAATGAGCTAATGAAAATTAGATCCACACCATATAAGCTCAAGATTATACGAATAAGCTATTAAGTAGCTTATTTTAACAGAAAATAAGAGCTTCTAAAAAATAAAAATGAAATAAGCACAAAAATAAGCTATTTCGAACTTATTTAAGCTTATTATTTCGTAAAGTGTTTAAAAACTTATGAAAATGAATCGAATAAACTTGGAGGGCTTGTAGGAGTTATTTTCTAAGCCATTAAGAACTTTTGATGATAATAAGCTGTGAAAATAAGCACGAATAATCAACTTATAGAATAAGCTATTGCAAAATAAAATGAACGAACGAATAAGTGAAAGATAAGCAAACCGAGATCTTCAATAAGATTCAAACCATTTTTTATTACATCATATTAATAAGCTTGCGAAATAAGCTAGGTACAATAAGCACAAAAACTGAAATAAGCTAATACAAAAACTAAAATAAGCTACAACTAAAAATTAGAAAATAAAAAAAACTAACTAACTAACTCCCAAAGTGAGGGGGAGCGGGTTGGATTTATAGGAGGAGGAGGGGTGAAAATGTAATATTGGACCCAATCATTGGGTACTCAACGAGCCAATCATTGCTCATTATTTAACGTCACACGGATAGCAAGAGAAAATAAGTTTATCCAGCCGTTATCTTTGCTCCACGTGGACTTTGTATCAGCTTCAATTGTACGCAGGCAATATTGTCCATTTGATCAAATATCTTGCAAAGTTTTTGTGAAGTGATACTAGCTCCGCTACGTGTTCAATTTATATTGGCTCTTCCATTTGATAGTGGGTTGGCACATGTATTTTGTGAATTAATTCTCATGCACATGATGTGCCATTTTATACAAGATTTGCAATTTGGTTTATTATGGGCTTTTAACTTTAAAATGGGCCTAGATAATAATGAGTTGGCCCAACCCATTTAAATGGGCTATGGGCTGGCTCAATAAATTCGAGGGCACCGCTGGACTCGTTTTCTCGTGCTCTTTCTGATCCCATGCTCGGTTTTGTCCGGTTTTGTCTTTATTTTTATCCTTTTCTTGATATCCGGTACCTGCACATACATAAACACAAAAACAACATATATTTGCAATTTTTATTATGTTTTTGGTCTTTTGGGTTCGTTTTTCAAGGTAAAAAGTATGTATAAAATAGCAAATACCAAATTCCCCCATACTAAAGTATTGTCGTGTCCTCACACAATGTAATAAATACACTTAGAAAACTAAGAATCTCAATCCCTCTCGACTAATTACCTCGAAAAGTAGCTAAGTGTTCATCGAGGTGAATAAGAGAATCAAGAGTTTAGAGAAGCCCCATTTTTACCATTATTGAAGATATACGCTTATTACCACTAATATTTTTGATTTCAATTAATTTGTTTTTTAGCAACTAGACTAATTTGACTATTCACTTATTTTCATAACCGTTAGGATCATAGAATCAATATGCATCCGATCCGAAAAAAGTATATCCCCCACATAAAGGATAAAATTCATCGTTCGCCGGATTTTTCACTTGTCCAACTAAGCTTAAAACAAAAATCAACCGTTAAATAAAAGTTAAGAGAAGCTAACACTACTCAAATTTGCAACATGAGAACTTTTCAACTCCCGACAATTTTATCTTACAGGTGACGTGTGCGCATTTTTGAATATTCAACGCATGGATCAACGATTTACAAAATACTATGCTTTCGTTCCACCCCAGAATAATGAGTTCTCTGACAGGTCGATAGTCATACCCATAATAGTAGCGACTTTCCGTCTCGGACATCTCAACTCCTCTCACCAACCTTTAGGCTAAGTGGACTAGGCTTTCTGACACCCCACAAAGATAGTATCGGGACTACACAGGGACCTTGAGGTTAAAAAACTCTCAGGTTTCCCGTGTACGCATAGCTTAAAAACTTAAAATAGTCAAAGTTCAAAAACATATTTAAATTTAACAAAAAGAAATCTATATATTAATTCAAACTTAATATTAAACATAAAATATAGTGCAATTGGAAGACCCTCCGACCCCTTTTAAATGCTGCAACATCAGTTTGAGTGAGTCCCGGCAATGAGATGCAGCACCAACTTTTTATCAACTATCAATAGATTTTCACTTCTTACTATGAGAACATTCTCTAGAAGAACTACTCACAACACTAGGTTGACTGAGCCTGCAAGACGTAGTACAAACTTTTAATCACACCACAGCTTTTTATTATTAAATTATCAAACACAAGTTTTTTAACATTTTCTTCATTTTATTTTTTATACTTATATATAGAAAAAACTTTTTTTTTTGAAAAAATTCAAGTATAAGTTTGAACTAAGACTAATTTTTTTTTGCTATATACTATACAAAAATTATTGATTTAAGTAATATTTCCAGTCGAAACAGTACAGTATAAAATCCGGTAAAGAGCTTATCGGAGAAAAAGTCACAAATTAATGCCATACACAGAGACTCTACTAAGCTTATCTCCAACTAATCAAACATTGCTTACTATAGACCATACCCACTAACAAAAACTTAACTCTTATCATTTTTCGTTCTTACGCAAAGACTTATTTACGCGAACAACGCTTATAGCCTCAAAAAGTTAAGAACTACAAAAGCTAGAGTTCAACACACTGACTGACATCGGGATCAAATATATTACCTCTAACACCTCTACCCAGCAAAAAGAAAAGTCAAAATGTGACAAAACACTTATTTTATTTTTGAAAAATTTTAAAATTTTTCATTTTTTTTAGTATTTTGGTAGTAAAAACGAGATTGCGTGAAAACAACGGCTGCAGGCACAATCAAATTGCTAGATTCCCCCATACTAAAACTACACATTGTCCTCAATGTGAGACTGTCACCCTCATACTAATTTCAAGGCATAATTCAAGTATTAAGGGTTCCAAAAGCAAATCAAAGCCATTTATTAAGTATGCCTAAGATAAATGTTTGATGATAAGATTAGGAATATTGGATCCCCTAAATGAAGCGAGGATATAAGCCGAATGAATGGACAAAACCATGAGCACGAGAGTCTTCAAAATCCGGGGTATCCTGGACATAAAATCACAAAACACAAAACACGAGAAAGAAAAGAGGCGAGCCCCCTCACATTAATTGTTAGAAAATAGATAAGAAGATAGAAACGCTTGTTTTTGTTAACCAAGTCACGAGCTTGACTCGACCACCGAATTAAGTTGTCCATAGGGAGAAGCAAATGGAAGAGAAAATCTCATCGGCCTTCGTCAATAGTTTGATAAACATTAAAGCACATTAAAGTTCCATCCCGATGAGATGTACCCGGCATAAAAGAATGATAAATGGGGATGCCGGGGTCAAAAATGGTATCTTCATTCCCACAGGAGAGAAGATATAGTGGAGTAATGGGATACGTGAGAAAGCAATGAAAAAGAATCCCTACATACAAATGCCAAGAGAGGAGATTCGGGCAATCCTCGTAATGTAAAATTCACATTTTTCGTAGAAAAACATTCTCGACGAATCCCGGGGAATGTTAACATCCGAGAATTTTTCCAAATTTTTGAATGAACGATTTCAACTCGTTGGACAATTAATGGTCTGGCTTGACTTATAAAGAACGTACCATCCTAAAGCACGTTTTCATTATTCGGACTCGAAAGCAATTTGATGTGGAACGATATTCCTGACAACTTTTCAGTTTTGACCGAGACCCGAAAACAGTCAGAAGGTGACTGAAATGCCCTCGCAAGATTTAGAAGCGGGAAAATAATTAAATTATATTTAATTATCGACGTTTTTATTAATCAAAAATATAATAAAATACTTACATTTTTAATTAAAAGCGTTTTGAAACGCGAATATTCGAGTTGAAAAATCCATTTAGTTATTTCGAAGACGAAAGCGAACCTTTCATAAAATTGAAAAACAGATATTTTATTAAATGTTAATAAAATATGTTATGAAATATTATCAAGCGAATACTCATTTTTAACGGAAAAAATGATTTGAAAAACACTGGCCGCAAGTATTCGAGAGTGAATCGTCCGTTAAGACCGTTCAAACGGGTCCCGAAACCGTTATATAACCAAAACTATAATAAGAGAAGTTACACTTTAGACCCCAAACTATTGAACATTGACACTTTGGTTATAACTTTACTATAAAATATATATATATATATATATATATATAATAAAGTTATTAACATTTCATTCTCCATCTCAAATATATACACACAATTATAAAACTCTCATCCGCCACTCCCCCACTTTTCCCTCAACCCGCGCCGGCACACACTCCTCAGCACCACCCGCCCAGCCACCCCGCGCCACCCGCCGGGAAAAGTTTTCCGGCGGAGTTTTCCGGCTAACACCAAAAGTGCTCCTAACCACCGGATCTATCCGATCCCCTACACCACTCTCCTCCACGCGCCGCACACCCCCCATCTCCCACCATCAAACCAGACGGCTAACAGCCGTGGACTTTAACACCCACCATCCACCCCATGTCACCACCTCCACCCATCATCATCATCTTGTCACCATCATCATAATCATCACCACCACCGACGCACCAACATCACCACCTTCGTCCGGGTTTAAAACCACCACCATGGTGCCTTTTTGATATTACGTTATTAATAATCATAATTGGCAGGTGCGTCGTTTGTGGTAAGCACCCAAAGAAGGTCGTACCGGGTTGGTGTGTAAAAACCAATGTGGTATGCCGAATGTGGTGTTCCAGCCTAAAACAACAACAAGGGTGGCGGCTGGTTTTAGTGAAGAGAACCCTCAGAGGGGTGTGTTTGCTCGGCTTATGATACACACACACCGAAAAGGGTGCGTTTGTTCTTGGTTCGCAGTCACCACAAGGGTTTCGTTTAGGTTATGGGTTGGGTGGCAGCCGCCGAGGGGTGCGTTGGGGGGGCTGTCACCGCACAAGGGGGTGTTTGGTTCGGCTATAATAACAGACCGGGTGAGGAGTCGGGGTTGGGTTTTGTACCACTAAGGGTGTTTGTTTGTTCGGTGGCAGCCGCCACCATAAGGGGCATGTTGGGTTGGACCGATTATACAAGGGAGCGTTTGGTTTGGCTGTGTAAGCAACCAAAGGTGCGCGGTTGGTTGCATGTTGGCAAGGCCCGTAAAGGGGGCGGCCAGCCGCCACCATAGGGTGCGTTTGGTGGGCTGCCGCCGCTATAAAGAGTGCGCTTGGTTTAGTAGCAGCCGTAGGGTGGCTGCGGTTGGCTGCGGGGACAGTCGGGACAGCAGCTAGGCTGCGTCGGGTTTATGGGTTGAACAGCTCCCCGAATTGTTCTCAGGTTGGGTATAAAAAACACAGAAACCAATGGGTGAGGTTTGGGACAGTGTGCGGCACAAAATAGGGTGCGTTTTGGTATAGAGGCAGCAAATTAGGGGGTTTGGCTTATCAGAGTCGCACTAGAGAGCGTTTTTTTGGGTGAGCATAATTACCGAAAGGTGTGTTTGGGTTAAAAATGAATAAACAATAAATATATCTTCTTAAAATTTTATGAATATAAAATTTTAAACGAGAATTTATAAAGTAAAAATCGGAACAAAAGGTTGGTTAATGGTTATATAATACAATACTCTTATTATTTTGTGAGTTTCGATATAATAACGTGAACTACATATGTCACCTAATTTGAAAAAACGCGGGAAGTTTGGGAAAAATAGAGACGTGAATACTTGCAACATATATCATTATATCTATAAAATGTGAGTGTTTGAAATAATAACTAAAACGTTAACATTGCACACATCATAATTGAATCTAGGAAACGACGAGTATTGCGAAAATGCAACGTTATATAAACGAGAATTCAAGATCGCAAATTTATATAATTTTCTATTATTTACGATTCACTAAATACCCTAATATTTTAGAGGACCCGATATAAAAGTATTAAGAATATGTTCTAAGATATATAAAATGGAAATATACATTAACCTGGACACACGAACGAAAAACTATAATTTTACATTCGAGAAAACCATTTTAGCGCGAACCTGACGAAGGAAACGAAATATAAAGTTAATAAAATATTATTTTATATTTATAATTTACAGCTATAAGGTAACACCAAAAACTATCGTAAAAATTTTTTACACAAACGAGTTCGTGTGATTACATTTATACATTAAAACGACGTGTGTCTACAATGCTTTGTCAATAATTAAATGAGTTGTCCGAAATTAATTGGTTTAATTTAATTACACTCACTTTTTATATAATACTTGCGAAAGTGTATTATAGCCAGTTCACATTAGATCCATTGATTTGTCTGTCTTTATAATATAATTCGCGGGTACGAGTTATAAAACAATTTTATTTCATATGTAATATAGATAGAAATATATCTTACAGCAATTTGGGATATATTTGTCAACTTTTTAATTTTATTTACACCAACCAACAAACCATTACAAACGTTAAATCTTAAATCTTTTAACCAACGCGTCGGCGTTGACATAACCAATTCACCGGGAAACCCCAAAACGCATTATCCAAGGCTAAGTGGGACTTACACGTTAGAAGTTAAGCTGCATTCTTCTCGGTCAGAGCACTCCGTCTTCCGTTTCGTATCGTGAATATTAATGCCTATCTGCCAATCGTTCTTCAACATCGATGTAGTTTATAGCCCATGTTATTTATGGTTTTTAATATATTTCTTTGGGGTGAGACACATCTTGTTTTATCAAATGCATATTCGACATGGTTGTATTACCTCAGTTTTTGGTTTAAAATACTTAATTAATATATCTCGCGAGGACAATCCAAATACTGGTTTAGTTTTTGAACGTAAGGCATAACCTATACTTTATATGATTATGGATTAGCCTTAGGTTTGCATGAACATAAAATCACTTGGAGGAGGTGAGCGCGAATGTTATATAGATAGATCTAATAGGTATTGACAATCCCATCGGTGACTAGCTATCACTGGGAACGAACTTTATACCATGTCGGATTACGATTGGATTGCGCCAGCGGGGGACCAGACAAACACATAAACATATATTGCCCGGGTGTGTCTTGGAGGTGACGCCACGGTAACAGGGGGACATACTCTTTAATAATTGCCCACGGTGCCTTGGAGGGACACCGTAACGGGGAACAAATTCCTTTTATATTGCCCGCCGGAGTGTTCTTGGAAGGAACACCTACGATGGGTATACATTCTTACTGTGTGCCTTGAATAAAGATGGCATACATACAAGTCTATCGTCACAAGAGTTACATGAACTTAGAGTAATGGTAATCCATGGTTTTATAACACACATGAATAAAAGTGCACTACCATACTTTTGATATTTGAGATCCAACTTTGATACGTGTACATTTTGTGACTATTTGGGAAAGTAAATGGTCTTGCATATTTTACATTTAATTGATTACTAAAAAATCATCGCTTACATTTGGAAAAGACTTTAAGGTATAAATGGGCACACAATTTAAATAAAGATACTGTTAGACATGAGATCACTAAAGCGTTTTTAAAATGACACTGCAATGATACATAGGACCAGATACATTTAATTGGAACTAACCGTTTATATTTACAAATTTTAAGCATGTTTTTCTCAGGTGAATTAGATGCTTGGCCTATTTGATGTGCATTGGAGTCTAATCTGACAAGATTTCATCATGGATTTCTACAAATGATCAAATCTCGTTGTGTTGCTTTCAAGCTTTTCATTGTGATGCAATTATGGGACAAATGTTATATCAATTTCAAGAAAATCAACGAGATTACTTTTCAAACGACACATTTAGAGGTCGTTCTCTTGTATCTTGTGTTGTTGTATTATGAAGTAACGCCCCCGGACATACATCCGCTGCGACATATTTTTTTGGGTATTACAGATTGGTATCAGAGCACTGGTTATAGAGAACTAGGTTGCATATTTTACCATAGACTATAACCGTTTTCGCAAATATTGCATCACATCAAACATTTTCAAAGTGCATACACACTACTTGCTTACTTGCTTAGGTTACTTGCTACCTTAAGTGCTTACATGACATACATATATGTAATATATATGCTTACATCTTTTGCGTATATCGCACGTTTATTTATATAAGAGTTATTTATATAAATACCAGAGCATTTCTTAAGACATTGTGAGTTGCACAATGGTCTCAATTATACCTCAGACATTGTGAGTTGCACAATGGTCTCAATTATACCTCAGACATTGTGAGTTATACAATGGTCTCATCTTACTTCTTAGACATTGTGAGTTGCACAACGGTCTCATTTCGTTCTCAGACATTGCGAGTTAAACAATGGTCTCTAAGGATATTATTTTTCTTCATAGCTTTATACTATATTGTATTACGCGAAGACCGTCATAATTTTGTTTACATGGAATTCTGTATGAATCTAAGTATTACAAGTCTTGTATGGGCGGGACTTGTGATATGAAGATTGATATGATAATTGCTATGTTAACAAAGCCCGTCAAAGTTCTGTTTACATGGGATTATGTATGAATTTAAGTATTACAAGTCTTGTATGGGCGGGACTTGTAATAGGAAGATTGATATGATAATCGCTATGCTGATTCGTTCATAATGACCTTTACCTTATTTACTCTAACCGAGTACTCATTAACTGTCTTGAACTCTATGTCGATTCCCCTGATTGTTTCGCTCTCCGTCTCCGAAGACGAATTTTAAATACTCGTTCCATACTCATTAGAGCATTGGCATCGTTATGTCATTCACCACC
>BQNB010208213.1:0-10423 GCA_026074375.1 Tanacetum coccineum
TAAGGGCTTAAAACTAAGATACCAGATATTACACAACTTATAATCACCTTAATAAAGCTATAACAACAAACAAATAAGCCATAATCTAAAAGCTACTTATTATGCTAATATTTTTTTATTTTTAATTACTTTTAAGACAAAACATGAAAATCTAAGATCTACACTGCTAAACTTAAAAAAATAGATAATCAAACATATTCAATAAGCATAATAAGATGACAATAAGCACAAATAAGCAAGATTATAAGCAAAATAAGTAAATTATAAACTAGAAAATTAAGACAAAAATAGAAATAGGAACTTACCAAAGCCTTAGCTAAACAAAGGCAATAAAAGGTTCAAATGAGCTGTCTACAAGCTCTAGCTTATCAATGATAAGCTAGTAAAGGTCCCATAAGCTCTTCCATTGTAAGCTTATCATCCAAAAGCTCAAAATCCATTTAGCAAAGGTATTTAGCTGATTTTATTTGTTTAAGTAGATTAGATGATTTATTTGAGCTCAATTTGAGCTTAGAGACTCAAAGAGCTTGTATGAGCTTATAGGAGCTTGTGTAACATTAGATAAGAACATTTGAGAGTAATAAAAGCTTTTAAGGTAAAACAGTTTATATAAAAACTAAGGATGCTTTCATTAATAATAAAACTGATTACAATAGTTGAAATTGAGAGTACAATAAGCTGGAAAAGTAAAATTACTTAAGCTAAAGTTTTAAAAGCTAAAAATACAATTAAGCTAAATTTTTTAAAAGCTAAAAAAAACTAGATATCGTGTGTGTGAATGTGAGGGGCTATTTATAGCCTGCAAATGAAGCTTCTAGGACTTGGATCATACTCCTTTCTCCCTTAATCTTGTCCTTTCATTCTTCCAATCATTTGATCTTGATTCTTGTCCGTTGGATCAACTTGGTGAGCACACGGATTGCCAACGTGGCATTCCGTGTGTCAGACCTCGTGTGCTTCTTTTGCACTCATTTTAGTGCAAAAATCCAATGATTGGTGTGTTTCTTGTCAGACCCGCGTGTCATTCTTCTTGGGTTTCCACCAATGGGAGGACTTGTATGACGTTTCTTTGTGCCAGCGTGTAGCTTGGTACTTGAATTGCATAGCCACGTCCTTAATTTCAATTACCCCTTTGATTTTGACTTGGGGTAAATTGAAGAAGAAGATAAACAGTAACAACAACTTTTCGCGCGTTAAAATTATAACAGGGGTGGGTGTTTGACTCGGGGAAAACGGGCTTTGACCTGGGTTTTTATAAAAGAAATGGATTGGGTGGGCCGGTAAACTTTTCGTTTGGTTTTTATATATAACAGTCACGGAGGTGTTAACTCTTTATATATTAAAGAGTTAACACTGTTAGGGTTTAGGGGACCATTTTTGCAATTTGGTTTTCTTTGAGGGACTGTTTTGGGAATTTTTGGGATTTTTGTCTTCATATGGTTGACTTTGGTTGACTAAGGGTTGACTTTGAAAGCATTCTTCCGGCTCTTGTACACTCTTTTCCGTTCCCGTGTCCGTGTTTGTCCGGTTTTGACCGTTTTCTTGAGATTTTTGCAATATCCGTACCTACACAATCACAAAGACAAAACAAGCGATATACAAGCATTTTAAGCACAATTTTGTCTTTTATGGGTCATTTTGGATATAAAATGGATATGTGTTTTCACACATATCACCCGTTCCCCCCGCTCTAAATACATTATTTATGTCATTATTTTTTAACGATAACTGTTTCACAACCTATGCCACCTATTTCAAAAATACTTTTAACGAGCTTGAACCCATGATATATCTCACCGTATACTACATGTCTTACAAAAACGTAAACCTTATAACTCTACGTATAACACATATTGTGAAAAAAAAGAGTAGAGTTTCTTTCTATTTTGTGCAAATTGTTATCAATGGTAAATATAAAAGCTGCTAAACAATCATTTGTTTTTTTTCCTTTTATGTTTGTAGGCCCGCAAATTCTTATCAGTGGTTCAAATATTTTTAGGTGTGTACATTTGAAGGTAGTGAGGAAGGGTCAGAACCGGTCTCAGGATTAACCCGATGTCTCATATTTTATTATTTAAGTAATTTATGTGTAAGTGGGCAACTTGTCCTTTTGGGCGACTTGCACTTAGGGCGACAGGTTTTTTTTAGTATTTTTACATTGATTTACTTCTACTTTTTTGACAAATCAACACACAAATACTTCTCATTCTATCCCTAAAATTATCATCCATATACACTATATCCATTAATAACCACCAAATAAAACAACACCACAGATCTTCATTCTTCATACCCATCTTATATCACAACAAGTCCTCCCCCCCCCCCCACAACAAATCACACCTCACCCTCCCACCAACAAACCATAACCCCCAAATTTAATTTTCAATCCCTAACATCACAACACAAAAATTATTCAAATCGGCCAGGAAGATTGGTAACAATTACTAAAGATTTAAAGAGATTAAATGGTTTAATAACAGGTTATACAGTGTTGAAAATAATTTTATTTAAAAATTTTATTAACATGTTTTGATTATTAAAAAAATGATTTAGCGAGTCATTGGATTTGTGTTTGTGATGATATCTGGATTTGTGTTTGTGATCAATTATCAAAACTGCTTTTTGATTACACGAGGGAGAAATAAGTAGTTTTAACTGCCTTTTGATTACATGAGGGGGAATAGATAGCATCATAGCAGAGCCGCTGTCCAATAGTTTCTCATCAGAAGAGTAATTTAGCTTTGTATAACACTTAATTGTGTAAGATGTATGCACTATTATTGAATGTTTGCTGCAAATGTTTGTTACTTTATCGTGGATTCATGGCCTCCATTGCTGTATGCATACATATCGAACGAAGTTAACAAGTGTCGAGCACTGCTATCATTGTGTTGTTTGTATTTATTGTATTTATGTGATGCTACTTATTATCATATAAGTGGTTTGTTAAACAACTTAAATAGAAGTTGCGTGTTTTGTTGTTATAAATGAACATGATTAGACTATAGCAAATACCCATGATGTAACATTTGCCCTTTTTGTGTTATGAATATTTCATTTATAGTCCTTTGACTATTTGACTTTTGTCAGTTTATTCAGATCATGTACCGTGTTGACGGTGGTGATTTTGTTGAGAATTATGGTCATTTATGATTTATTATGATTAATAATCCCTTTTGGAAGGTATTATTGTGTTATTTGTATTCCGGGTGGTTTGCCCCATGAATTTTGAAAAAACAAGTCTGATACGTCCGTTAATGTCCAAATAAGTTTTGAAGGGTTTAAAGTGTAAATATGTCGTGTAAATACTCTAGGTTAATGGAAAAGTATTTTTAAGGTGAATAAAAATGCTAATTAACTTTGGGGTAAATTTTACGGTTGAGTTTTACGTGTATTTAAGTGATTCCGACACGAAAAGAAAGACTCGAGACCCCTTGGATCCCATGGCCGGTCAATGAAGTCAATAGGAGACAACATGACTTAATTCTAGCTAACATGTCTAAGAATTGTACATAAGATGCTTTTCACTAGAAACATTTTATCATAATCCTTTTTCATTTACAAAAAATAAAACACACACTTAAGTGTGTTCGTCCGCCCTCACCAACAACAATCCACCATAAATTTTCCAACTTTGATCGAGAACGTGATATTCCGGGTTGATACGAGTGTTTGGTATTATGTTAAAAACAACGTTTGGGTTGTCCGGTTCGTGTCGAAATATACATTTTTGAAGATTTTCTTGTAAGTTTTCAAATTTAAATTTTGTTTGTCCTTTTTGATGCATAGATGTTAGTTGTACAAGTTGATCGTTGTGAAAATTGATTTTTGGAAGCGAAATGAATAAAAAGGGTGTGTTTGGTTCGTTGGATTAAAAAAGGAAAAAGAGGATTTTTGTAGTTTTGATGTTGTGGTCGTGATGGTTGAATAATATATGATGCTAGAATGCTTATTTTTGATAGTAGCTTGTATAGCTTATTCGGGCTTTTTTTAAGCTATTTCTTGGGCTTATATGCCACGAACCATTCCCAAAATCACTAGAAAAGTGATTTTGATTATTTTTGTATTATGACATATATTGTGGACTATTTTTGAGGCTTATGGTAGTAACCAAATGCGATACTTAGCTTATTAGCTTATTTTCAAGCTTAATATACGACGTATTTGGTGCCCTATAGACTCACAGCCCAATAAGTCATTTAATCATGGGCTTAATTGGGAGGGCTTATTGTGGTCTGAATTATTTTTTACTTATTATATAAAAGCTTATATATGTAAAAATGGAACGTTTTGTTTTGGACTTGGATCGTATTTTGGACTTATAAATATCTTAATGGACCCTTATTGGGCCTTAAAGCCCAATAAGCGATATTTAGTCGTTATAAGAGTTTTGACGGACTTTTTGAAAGTGAAATGTATTTACGAAGTGATATTGAACGTTATTTTGGGAAAAACGTTTTAGTAAAATTAAAGATTGAGAATTATGGAATTTTGTTGTAAAAGTGTCAAATTTATGAAAAGCGTTGAAAAATAAGGTTTGAAACCTTGGAAAACGTTGTATGAGCGTACGGGTCATGTCAAAATTTCGTAAAAAGTTTATACTTAGAAATTTTTACCTAAAAACATGATTTTAATTTTAAAATAATAAAATATTATTATATTTATTTAATAAATTTATATAAAGACGAAAAATATAAATTTTTTCCTCGAAACTTCTCGATATGTTTACTATGAGTTAACTTTTTACTATGAGTTAACGTTTCATTTTCAACTCTAATATGATTATTTTCACGGTGACTAAGGTTACCGAATGAATTTACCGAGATATATTTATAATTATTAATTATAAATATTTACGTATATTACTTATCTATTTCTCTAAAATAGTATAAGTATGTATTATTGAGTAATGGGATTGATATGATTGTTTGGATATGTCGTCAACCATCACACCACTAAATTGTTATGAGTAATTGTACAACGCGTCTAAACTCTATGCATCAAACGTGAAGATTGTTTTGGAAATGGATGATTAAATTGGGACATTAACTGGACTAGGTCGTGTGCGGGCGTCGTTGCATTTGCTTGTGTGATTGAGATTTGGTTGCTAAAGACTTGCCTGAGGTGAGTTCTCGTAGCCTCATTTTTCTATTGTTTTCCGTTAAGGGAAAATGATACTCAAATGTGTTTTGAAATGTTTTGAATTGATCTGTGCAAAATGTGGTTTTGTTTTTGGGACAAGTTATGTGCTTATGACTGCTATGTGAATATTACGTGTTGCATGATTATTTGGATCGGATGGGTACGCCTACCCAGTATTTGTGTGATTATAGGAGCGGATGGGTACGCCTACCCTAGTTTGTATGTGGTCCTGCCCTAATTTTAGTGCTCTAGCTGGTAGGCCATTTAGGTGCGTAAGTGACATATGGTGATTAACTAGCGGGGATGCTATGTCAGGCATTGTTTGCATATATTCACTGTCATATAGCACTATTTTCCACTGTTCAAAATATTGGCACAACTTTTGGGTTTAAGGTCAAACCTACGAGCTCACCAACATTATTGTTGACGTTTTCGAGTATCATTTTCAAGTGAATGAAGAGGAATATATTGGTGATATGTGATAGCAAACTTAGAAGTATCCTGAGTGGATTTTCATGTGAAACTCTTGCTTGTTTATCTTATTTGAGGCTTTTAGTATTTGGAAGTTTGGTTTAAGTATGGATTATGGACCCTTGTGGGCTATTGGATAGTGTACGATTTTTTTTGGATTGGGATTGTGAATTTTGGAGTCACTCATGGATGTTTCCAGTTGATGGTCATTGAAACACTTAAAGTTATGCATTGTAGTTTTCTCTATTTTGTATCTTGTGTTATGATCATTATGTTGCATTCTCGAGTTTCCGCCATTGTCGGGGTGTGACAGATTGGTAATCAGAGCCAAGGTTATAGAGAACTAGGTGTTGGCCTAGACTATAACCTAAGATCCGTCGTTTAGTTGTGTATAGGATCTATGTGCGGTGTCCGCTTTGCTGCTTTTATGTGTCGCGGTTGTGTTTTAGTTATGTCATCATGAGAATGTGTAAGCCTAATTCTAAGTAACAACTGGGGAAGGATACGGGCATAAATACGATGGCCAACGTAGTTATAAACGTATCATGACTCACGTATATTTAGTATT
Organism: Tanacetum coccineum; assembly: GCA_026074375.1. Lineage (NCBI taxonomy): Eukaryota > Viridiplantae > Streptophyta > Magnoliopsida > Asterales > Asteraceae > Tanacetum > Tanacetum coccineum. The sequence goes on from BQNB010208213.1 coordinate 6,185, forward strand.
ATCGTCCTGCACAAATTGATGTTGACACATAATGTGTATTATGTGTATAGTATATATAGTAGATTGTTCTATATATATATCTATATATATAATATATATTAATTCCTTCCCACTACCTAACGTTGCCTATGTTCACCCCCTCAATATAATAATGCAGCCAAGGATGAGGACCCGAGTGCTGGTCGGACCTGCTTCGTGATACACTAGGACGGGGAACGGGTAAGGGTTAGTAAGGTGGGAGGGTGAGAAAGACCGAGTTAAGGTAATGATGAGCGAGTTGATGATTTAGAATGGTCAAAGGAAATACCAGGTTTTGACTAATGGGGCGTAAAGGGAATCAAATGGTAATGTAGAGGGATCAATAGGGTGTAAGAGCACCCGACTTCGTCAACATCATGCCCAACAATTGCAGAACCTCTTACCCCCATGCTATCTCTAGGTTGGTAACCAGGGAAATGTTGAATCAAAATGGTAATGTTTATAGAACGTTCAGGAGAAACATTGGGAATGTGTTCGTAAATGGCAACCGGGTAGTTTAGTACAATAAGGAGTTTCATAGCTTGTAACCTAAGGAATATGATGGTAAAGTAGGTGTTGTAGTTCTTACTCGTTGGATTAGAAAATGGAGTAATGCATGAAATGGAGTGGTTGTATATAAGACCCCAAAAGTGAAATACACTGCTGTTCATTTGTGGGTAAGGCTTTAACGTTGAGAAACTCCTCCATATCCGCACGCTAAGCGGGAAGTTGATGTTAGTATGTCGTGGAATGACTTTAAGTTTATGAGACAGAACAGTTTTGTCCTAGACATGAGAATCCCAAAGTTGAATCTAAGTTTTTGATGGAAATACTGAAGTTCATGAGTTGGTATAGGTTAGTTTCCACATTTGTAAACCTCCAGAGAGTAGGATGATTGAGAGGTACGTGTATGGCCTTGCTTCACAAATTCGTAGGATGGTGGCAGCAATGGAGCCAAAGACTATACAGAAGGCTGTGCAGATTTCTGGTGCACTGACCGACGAGGCTGTAAGAAATGGATCAATTAAGAAGGTTGAGAAAAGAGGAAACGTAGGGGAACCTAGCAAGGATAAGAATGGTAGAGATGATAATAAGAGGACTAGGACTGGGAATGCTTTTGCTACTACTGCAAACCCTATAAGAAGAGAGAATACAGGTACTTGGCCTAAGTGTACCACCTGCAACTCCTACCATGCACCCGGAGGGCCTTGTCGCACATGCTTCAACTGTAACCGCCGGGTCATTTGGCAAAGGATTATAGAGGCGTGCCTAGGAATGTAAATCCTGTCAATGCTAGAAACCCAACTATTAGGGCATGTTATGAGTGTGGTAGTACCGACCATGTCAGGTCAGCTTGTCCTAGATTGAATAGGGCACAAGGACCGGAAGAAAATCGTCCAAACCAAGTTGCTGCTAATAACGGGGGTCAGGGTCGTGGAAACCAAGGGAACCAGGCTAGGGGTAGGGCATTCATGTTAGGAGCAGAGGAAGCTCGCCAGGATCTGAACATTGTGACGGGTACATTTACTTTGAACAATCATTTTGCCACTACCTTATTTGACTCTGGTGCCGACTATAGTTTTGTTTCTACTACTTTCATACCTCTGTTAGGCTTAGAGCCCAGCGAATTAGGTTTCAAATATGAGATTGAGATAGCTAGCGGGCAGCTAGTAGAGATTGATAAGGTTATTAAGGGTTGCAAACTAGAAATCGAGGGTCATGTCTTTGACATCGACTTGATACCTTTTGGGCATGGGAGTTTTGATGTGATTATAGGTATGGACTGGTTGTCTAATTATAAGGCTGAAATAATTTGTCATGAGAAAGTAGTGAGGATACCACTACCGGATGGCAAGGTGCTTAGAGTATTAGGAGAGAGACCGGAAGAGAAAGCGAGATTTTTGATGGGTGCTAAGGCTGGTGATAAGAAACAAGAAGAGATTGTTGTGGTTAGAGATTTTCCTGAGGTATTCCCGGATGACCTATCTGGATTACCGCCTATTCGGGAAATTGAGTTTCGAATTGAGTTAATCCCTAGAGCAACGCCGGTAGCAAAGTCTCCCTATCGTTTGGCACCTTCTGAATTGGAGGAGTTGTCGGGACAACTCAAGGAACTCCAAGACAAAGGTTTCATTCGACCAAGTTCGTCGCCTTGGGGAGCGCCGGTATTGTTCGTTAAGAAAAAGGATGGTTCTTTTAGAATGTGTATTGACTATAGAGAATTGAACAAGTTGACCGTTAAGAATCGTTATCCACTTCCTAGGATTGATGATCTATTTGATCAACTACAAGGGTCGCAGTTTTTCTCAAAGATAGATCTTAGGTCTGGATACCATCAGCTGAGAGTGCATGAGGATGACATTCCAAAGACTGCGTTTAGAACTCGTTATGGACATTTCGAGTTCACAGTAATGCCCTTTGGTCTGACTAACGCACCAGCAGTATTCATGGATTTGATGAATAGAGTTTGTAGGCCTTATCTTGATAAGTTTGTGATAGTGTTTATAGACGATATCTTAATCTACTCTAAGACTCAAGAGGAGCATGTAGAACACTTAAGGTTAGTCTTGGGACTGCTCAAAAAGGAGAAACTGTATGCTAAGTTTTCTAAGTGTGAATTCTGGCTAAGAGAAGTGCAATTTCTTAGGCATGTGATAAATGGTAATGGGATTCATATAGACCCTAGTAAGATCAAAACTGTTAAGAATTGGAAATCCCCTAGAACTTCGACTGAGGTTCGTTCATTCTTAGGATTGGTTGGGTATTACCGTAGGTTCATTGAGAACTTTTCTAAGATAGCTAAGTCTCTTACTATCTTGACTCAGAAGTGTAAGACTTTTGATTGGGGTGAGGAACATGAATTGGCATTTCAAACCGGATAAGTTGTGTAATGCGCCCGATCTAGCTCTCCCTGATGGATCGGAAGACTTTTTGGTATATTGTGATGCGTCCGGGATATGACTAGGTTGTATGTTAATGCAAAGAGGTAAGGAGATAGCCTATGCATCTAGGCAGTTGAAAATTCATGAGAAGAGTTATACTACCCATGATTTGGAGCTGGGTGCGGTCGTGTTTGCACTTAAGATCTGGAGACATTATCTGTATGGGACAAAGAGTGTCATCTATACGGATCATAAGAGTCTTCAACATATCTTTAGTCAGAAAGAGTTGAATATGCGACAATGTCGCTGGATAGAGTTGTTTAGTGATTATGACGGTGAAATTCGCTACCATCCTAGTAAGGCGAATGTGGTGGCTGATGCCCTAAGTAGGAAGGAAAGAGTAAAGCCTAAGAGAGTTAGAGCTATGAATATGACCCTTTAGTCGAGTATCAAGGATAAGATACTGGCGGCTCAGAAGGAGGCTGTAGATGAGTTTGCAGGATTGCAGAAAGGTTTGGATGAGATAACATAACAGAGAAGTGATGGGACTTTGTACTATCTGAATCGAATATGGGTACCTTTGAAGGGTGAGGTGAGAACCCTGATAATGGATGAAGCCCATAAGTCGAAGTACTCTGTACACCCAGGAGCTGATAAGATGTATTATGATTTGAGAGATAGGTATTGGTGGCCTGGAATGAAAAAGGACCTAGTTGAGTATGTTAGTAAGTGTTTGAATTCTGAGCATCAAAGGCCATCTGGCTTGCTCTAGCATCCTGAGGTTCCCGTATGGAAATGGGAAGGAATAGCTATGGATTTTGTGACTAAGTTGCCTAGGACTAGTAGTGGGCATGACACAATCTGGGTCATTGTGAACCGATTGACTAAGTCTGCTCATTTTCTACCTATGCGTGAGGATTATAAGATGGATAGATTGGCTAGATTGTATTTGAATGAGATAGTTGCTAGACATGATGTGCCGATCTCGATTATATCGGATCGTGATAGTCGTTTCACATCAAGGTTTTGGCAGTCAATGCAAGAGGCATTAGGAACTCGTTTAGACATGAGTACGGCTTATCACCCTCAGACTGATGGTCAGTGTGATCGTACTATTCAGACTTTGGAAGACATGCTTAGAGCGTGCGTCCTGGACGACTTCGAAGGAAGTTGGGATGCTCATCTTCCGTTGGTTGAGTTTTCGTATAACAATAGTTATCATTCTAGTGTGAGATGTGCTACGTTTGAGGCATTGTATGGTAGAAAGTGTCGTTCACCAATTATGTGGGCTAAGGTTGGAGAAGGCCAGTTGATAGGACCTGAGTTACTGCAAGAGACT
>BQNB010208214.1:0-10423 GCA_026074375.1 Tanacetum coccineum
TGCTTGTTATGTTCTGAATAGGGTTTTAGTGACCAAGCCTCATAACAAGACACCATATGAACTTATAATTAGCATACCATCAAGCATAAGTTTCATGAGACCTTTTGGATGTCCTGTCACTATCCTAAATACCCTAGACCCTTTAGACAAATTTGATAGGAAGGCTAAAGAAGGGTTTTTAGTAGGGTAATCTGTAAATAGCAAAGCTTTCAGAGTATTTAATTCTCAAACTAGAAAAGTTGAAGAGAATGTGCATGTAAACTTTCTTGAAAATAAACCAAATGTTGCAGGACAAGGACCTAACTGGCTTTTTGACATTGATTCCTTAACAAATTCTATGACTTATCAACCAGTTACTGCAGGGAATCAAACTAACAAAGATGCAGGTACACAAGAAGCTAATGGTAATACAGGTTTGAAGCAAAGTGTTGATGTTGGACAATCTGAAGAAAAGAATGTGTAACAATATATTGTGTTCCCATTATGGTCTTCTATCTCTTCAAGCTACAAGAGCTCAGATGAAAATGATACAGCTGATAATTCTGCTGGTAAATCTCCTGTACAAAAACCAGCAAGTGAGAATGAACAAGCCTTGAAGAATGTTCTTGATAAGATGATGGATCAAGAGAAGGAGGCTATAAAGCAATCAGATGCTGTTAGAAAAGAGTTTGAAGCACAGTGCAACAGGGAGCTTTTTCAAGGGAAGGCTACTAAAGCCAGCAGCACTAACAGTTTTAATACTGTTAGCACACCAGTTAATGCTGCTAGTGCATCAAGAACTTTTAATGATGCTGGACTATCATCTGTTCCTCTTGGTAGATCCTTTCCTCTGAATGTCAATGATCTTCCAGATGATCCTCTCATGCCTGATTTGGAGGATACTGCTGAAGTTCAAAATACTGGCATTTTTGGTAGTGCTTATGATGATGAAGATTTAGACACTTACAATTCTCTTTATGCTGATTAAGTTATGACTGCAGAGGCTGATTTCAACAACATGGAACCTTCAACTGTTGTCAGTCCTATTCCCTCAACAAGAGTACACTCTATTCATCCTAAAGATCAAATAATTGGAGATCTAAGATCAGCATTACAAACAAGGGGCATGACAAAGAAGAGTTCTGGAGAACATGCTATGATTAGCTACATCTAAAAACAAAGAAGGACAAATCATAAAGATTTACAGAACTACTTATTTGCTTGTTTCCTCTCTCAGCAAGAACCCACAAAATATCTGATCAATTCTGATCACACCTTTTAAAGTATATATAAATATAAATATATAAATATAAATATATGGTAAGAATAAAAAAATCACAATTATAGTAATCCGGGAGTATGATTCCTGGGTCCTTATCCCCAACGAGGATTGCAATTGAAAGTCGAGAGTCGTTTTGAGAATCGATGCTTGAATAGAACAAGATTATGATTGGTTATCTAAAACTACGAGAAAATTAAGGAAAAAACTTAAAAACAATTAAGGGAAAACTATTTTAAACTAAAAATGCAAAACGGTAATCCTAAACGGGACCTAAAAACCCTAAATTATCAAAATTAAGTCCTAAAATGATCTTTTTGATTTTTTTTAAGTCCTAATTGACTAAAAAGCTAGAACAAAGAAAACTAGACCAAAAACGGAAAAGATTTAAGCTTAAAATCACTAAAGACATGAAAGGGATTCAATCCCGTTCTTTAAAAATCCAAATTTTGCAAATTTGACCTTACGAAAGCAAATCTATTTTTCCTAGGTTCTAAATGTTAAAAGAAAATTTTCTAAAAAATAATTATATTTTTTTCTGACTTTTTTATAATTTTTTATGAATTAAAAACGATTTTAATGAAATTAAATGTTTAAAAATACTAAACTAATAATAAAAATTCTAAAAAAACAACAAAAGTAGATTGAACAATGTAGAATCTAAGAAAAATAAGTTGGGAAAACCAGCTTATCAAATAAGCTGTGAAATAAGCCAAAACGGCTTATAAGCTAAAATGCCTAAAATGTATATAAAAGATTGATTTTGCAAACTTAAACTAAAAAAGTCCCAAGGGCGAGTTGGTAGTGCGTGTGGTGTGTAAAAAACATTTGGTCGAATAGGGGTGAGGTCTCGGGTTCGAGTCCTGCTCACCCTTGACTTCCCCCAATTCCCAAATGTTTTTTACATGCCATTTTTTTACAACTTTTTAGAGAAACACTAAATAAGCAATTTTTACAAAAGCACTTTTTCTATAGATAAAAAATAAGCACGAAATAAGCTGGCAAAAGTGACAGAATAAGCTAAACACTACTAAACCATAAAATGCTAACTGTTTAGCTACTTGGGCACAAATAAGCAAACCAAAAAGAGTAATAAGCTAAGACAGGAGCTTAACTACACCTTATAAGCACATTTGAACAAAAATAAGCACTAAATTAAGCTAGAATGACAGAAAACTTAAAAAGCTATAAAACTTAAGGAATTTTAAGCTAAGATGCAAATAAGCTTAAATAAGCTCTAAACTAAAGAGAATAAGCTAAAATGGGCTTAATCTAACTTAATAAGCTAAACTAAACCTAGAATAAGCAAAAGCAATAAGCTAATAAGCCTAAATAAGCAAATAGCTTTTTGGCCAAAACTGATAAGCAAAAAGGCCAAGGGGGACTTTTCTAGCTTAAAAATAAGCTAGCAAAAGGATCCTTATGGCTTAGTGGCTTATACCACTAAGAAGAATGGCCAAAAAGCTACAATAAGCAACAAAGAAAAAGCAGATTAAGGGGAGGTTATTTGTGTATAGATACAGAGGATTATACACAAATGAGGGTTTGTGAGTTGTATTAGAAGGTAAATATGATGTCAGTTATATTAATAACTGTTGGCTTAGTTGATACTCGTGTAAGATAACTTTGTACTGCTAGTACAAAAGTTAGTGCTGCTAGGTTAAGCTAGTGCTGTTGTGTACTTGTGTATTGTTGTAGCTAATAGAAGCTTTGTTTGAGGAAAATCTATATGGAACTATGTGTAAAAAATTCTGTGGATTATACAAACATGGATACTTAGAATGGAATGTGCAAGAGCTGCCAAGTGATGAAAATGGATTAATACTGGTAACTGATACTTAAGACTGCTAAGCTTAAATGTTAATACTATCAGTTAATTGTGAGTATTATGCAATATGTTTTGGTTTATGTTTCTCTATGTTTGGAACTAACATTTTGCAGGTTTAGAGCTTCAAGGTTATTTGGTTAATGATTGTTATGCTGATTTGGTGAGAATGATGGTGACTTTGTTAATACTGCTAATGTTTTACATGATTGGTTTACACCACATAAAAAATGGTCATCAATTCACCATGTCTAACAGACAAGAAAGAATTGGCTATTCCAGGGAAAACAAAAACTGGTAAAGAATTCTCAAATCCGTTGATGGCTGGTAGTTTGCCAAAAACTAAAAGTATGAAAGTTTGTACTGCTAGCACACACTTAGTACTGCTAGCCTAACTTAGTGCTGCTTGTTACCGTTACTACTGTTAGAGGCGTAACAGATTTTCATTAATAAATTATAATCGTTGAGATATTTCTGCCAACAACTTGCATATAGGGGTCTATGATTTGGAAAATTCTTGATATTTCTTTTCCTTATAAGATTTCTTCCTCTTAAAGATTCAAGCTTATTAATTCGGTCAAATCAAAACCCTATGTGCTCTTTATAATATCTCAATTAACTTTTACAAACCCTCATACTCTCATCAATGATCTTAAACCCATAATCTTTTTCATCAATCACTTACTAAAAATGGCTGATTTGAAATTTATCTATCAAAACAATATGGTAGCCTATTTGGAAAAGAGTAATGAGAATGCAGAGTTTCATCAGATAGTAGAGTTCCTCTCTACATGTTCAATCAACTATGCTCTTACTATAAGTCCTACTATCTATGCTTCTTATATTGAACAGTTTTGGAACACTGCTACTTCCAAAATAATCAACTCTATGAAGCAAATACATGCTATTTTTGATGGCAAGGCTGTAGTCATATCAGAATCATCAGTGAGAAGTGATCTTCTCTTTAATGATAAGGATGGTGTAACTTGCCTCACAAATGATGAAATTTTTGAAAACCTTGCATTGATGGGATATGAACAACTTTCAACAAAACTTACTTTTCAAAAAGGTTCATTCTCTTCACAATGGAAATTCCTAACACATACCATCTTTCATTGCATAAGTTCAAAATCAACTGCTTGGAATGAGTTTTCAACTAATTTGGCTTCAGCTGTTATATTTTTGGCAAAGGGTCACAAATTTATTTTTTCTAAATTTATTTTTGATGGTATGTTAAGGAACTTGGATTCAAATAAGTTTTTAATGTATCTAAGGTTTTTACAACTCTTTTTGAGTAATCAACTTAAAGATTTGCCAGAACCTTTTAATGATACATATGTGACACCATGCCATACTAAAAAGGTTTTCTCAAATATAGCAAGGAAAAGTGTCAATTTTTCAGGAAACATTACTCTACTTTTTGCCTCTATGTTGGTGCAAAACCAAGCACCTGAGGGTGAAGGTTTAGCAATACACCTTGAACCCCAACCCACACCCTCTACCTCACAACCAAATGTCTCAGAACCTCAAATTGCATCACTTCATATTGAAACATCTCCAACTGCAGCACCCCAAACTGAAGCACATCAAACTACAGTATCTCAAATTGTTTTTCATGAATCTCACATTGAGCAAATTCCCCCATCTTCAACTACTTATTAAAGAAAAAGAAAGACTCAAAAACGTAGGAAAACCAAAAAGGACACTGAGTTACCTCAGACTAGTATGCCTCTAGACCATGAAGCAGATTAGGCTGTCCATAAGGAGGGGGGTGACAGTATGGAAAGGTCTATCACTACTGATGCTAGCTTAGATGCAGCACAGGACAGTGATAATATTTTTAAGACCTAATACACGGCAATGCTTAATGTTGACATTCCTTAAGGAATAGATATAAGTGGCAGTCCCAGGGGCCAAGAAACCATAGGGGGGGGTACTCCTGCTCAGACTAGGTCTAAGAGAGTACTTGAACAACCCAATGAACCACCTCTCTCAGAAGGTCACACATCTGGAACTGGGGAGGGCAGGATGGAACAAACTTTTGAATTGACGGATAATGTACCATCTACACCCCATGATTCACCTCTCACAGGAGGTTACACACCTGGGAGTGATAAGGGTAGGATGAAACTAGATGAATTGATTACTCTGTATACAAAACTGTCAAAACAGGTGCTTGACTTGGAGAAAGAAAAGGATGCTCAATCTGTGGAGATCCTCAACCTAAAGAAAAGAGTCAAAAAATTGGAAAGAAAAAGGAAGTCTAGCATCTCACACCCAAGAAGGAGGAAATACAGACAAGTTGAGACTTCTTCTGATGATGGTTTGGATGAGGAGGATGCATCCAAACAAGAGAGGAGAAGTGACAAGATAAGACCAATGTTTATAGATAAGGATTTTGAAGAGCTTGATGATCATATGGAAAATGTTGAAGAGGGGACAGTTGATGTTGCTACAACTGGAGTTAGTACTGCTGCTATAACTATTAGTACTGCTGAACCAAGGACTTCTCCTTCACCAACAACAGTCTTTGATGATGCGGATGTTACTATGGCAATGGCTCAGACTTTGATAAAGATGAAGGAACAGAAAGCTAAGGAGAAAGGAGTTGTTATTTCAGATGTAGAAAACTCTTCTAGAACTGTCAGATCAATAACAACACTTCAACCTATTCCAACCATTGATCCTAAAGACAAAGGTAAAGGGGTACTAGTTGAAGAAGAACCTGTGAAAATCAAAAGGAGAGATCAAGGTAATTTACAAATTCAAGCAGATGCAAAGTTTGCTCAAAGAATTTATGAGGAAGAATTAGCAGAGTTTGAAAGGAGATAAAAATAAAGAGTAGCACAAGAAGAAGCATCTATGGTTGCACTTTATGAAGAAGTGTTTGGATACGTCCACTTGGTGATCAAGATACTTATACTAAAGAAACTTGCTGATTTGGAGATAAATCACAAGTTTAGGAGAGGATTGTTGGGAATTAAGAGCTTCTACAAGGTTATACTGCTGATGGACTTAGTACTGCTATTTGAAGATTTGTGCTAAAACTGAAGATTGAAGAATATAAACTAAGTCGTTAGTACTGCTAGTTATATTAGTTAGTACTGCCAGTATAGTTAGTACTGTTAGTTAATAGTTAGTGCTGTTAGTATTATATAGTTAGTACTGCTAAAGTGATATGCATGAGATATATTAGAAATAGATATGCATTATCATTATACGCGTTCTGTAACCTTAGCAGAATATTTGCAATCAATATATTCAAGTTTAGTATTCATTGTTCTTCTTAGTATTGCAAGTTAGATTCTGCATAACTTGTAGTATTCACAATCATGGTTTCTCATATAGTTAGTTTGGATTTATCCAAGTTAGCTATGCTTTAACAGGCTAAAGAAGATCCGTTTCATTAGGACTTCACAAACAGTGCTCCGCGATGTGCCTTGGGACGCCAGTCATGTTCATAGGCTTCCAGGCGAAAACATCCAAGTTTCGTTGGAGCAGGCTGCACAACTTGTTGCAACCTTCTTTTGTGAGAGTGGATCCGATCGTTATAGTTTGTTCCGGATATTCTGGGTTGATTACCACTGTGATTCTCTTTTCCACCGTTGATTCGTTGGCTGGGAGGGTTCTTTCAGGTCCGAAGACCATTGCGCACTCAAGTAGCACTAACCTGCTGCTTTTTAAAGTAATTACCCCTCCTTCTACCGGGATCTTCAGCATTCCGTGAACTGTTGAAGGAATCGCTTGCAATTTCTTAACCCTCGGTCTTCCAATAATTCCATTGTACGGGGATGGTGACCTTACAACTACAAAATTCATCAAAGCTGAAACGGAATGCTCTTCATCTTCAATTGTTACCAGTAGTTGTATTTGTCCTATCGGCCATGTTATTTCATCGCTGAATCCAATCAAAGGGGTAGTGGCTGGTATCAATTGATTTTTGATTTCCGGACGGAGTCTGCTAAAGCAATGCTCATACAGAATTTTTGAAGCTGATCCTCCGTCTACGTACATACGGTGCACGCAGTGGTCACCTATTTTTGCCTCGATGATCATTGGACCTTCCGTCCCTTCATCTTCCTCCAATGGTAGAAAAAAGATTTCTGAATTAGGAGAGAAACTCTGCGTAATTCTTTGTCTAGCCACCCTTTCCCAGGGTTGAACCATTAGGATAGCCATCGCTTTATCCTTCCCAGCAGTTTCTCCTTTCTTTGTCACCTTAGGTTGCTCCTTTCCGTTGTTTTGTTTGATCTCTTTAATCAAGTGTGACAACTTTCCTGCTTTGAGCATTTCTTTAATCTGTTTCCTCAGGTGCATACATTCGTCTGTGTTATGCCCTACTTCTCCATGGAACTCGCAAAATTTGTTAGCATTTCTTTTTTCTACCGGGGTTGTCATTGGTGGCGGAGCTTTGAATTTTCCTTTGTCTAAAGCAAAAATTTCTTTGGGAGTTTTTGTAAGTAGTGCAAAACGATCTTGCTTCCTTTCTGACCTTTGTTGGTTCCGGAAGCCTCCTTTTTTGAAATTTTGCTTTTGATTAGCTTCCTGCTGTTTCCATGACGGGAATGACTTCTTCCGTTCACGGTTGGAGGCGGCTACTTCTCCCCGGAGAAATGCTGTAGTTACCCTCATCATTTCGTCTACTGACTTTGGGATTTTGTCATGTAGTCGCTTGATTAGCTCGGGATTGGTGATCCCGTGCATGAATCCGGAGATTTTCATGCATTCCGGAGCTCCCTTTACGTCCCTACACTCAAGCTTATACCTCCGCACGAACTCTTCCGTAGACTCCCCGTCTCTCTGCCTGATGTTATGGATTTCGACCGGGTCTTTAATGCATTTCTTCTGCTGGAGGTAGTTTTCTAAGAATGCTTTCTTTAAGTCGTCATAGCTATCAATTGTTTCCTTGGGAAGGTCATCAAACCATACTCTGGCATTTCCGGTAAGTGTAGAATTGAACATGTGGCACCATGTTGGCATCGCCCATCGCTCCGTCTTGGCAGCTGACTGGAAAATCTTTAAGTGATCCTCTGGGTCTTCGCTTCCATCATATGTTTTGATATGACTAGGCATTCTGGTTTTTGGGAAATCAAAGTAACGAATCCGAGGAGTGAAAGGATCTGTTTCTTCACATACCCATGGTTGGGACAGGTCGTCCTCAACGCTCGACTTTGGCCTTTTTAATTTTGATTTCCAATGACCTCCAGCGCTACCTTCACTTTCTGACAACTCCTCCGTTTTCTTCGAGGACGCCCTTTTGTTATAACGTCGCGCGGAAACGGGTTCCGTTGCTTTTGAACGAGAACTTTGGTGGCAGCTTTCAGTGTCTCTGTGGCTACTGTGGTATGATCGACACCTTGAGTCGTCTGAGTACACGGACACACTTTTTCCTTTATCTCCGAGCCTGTGGAACACACCTTTTTCCAACCTTTTGAACACCGTTTTTCTTTCCGAACCCTTTTTCTTAGGTGACTCGGAGCGGCCACGCCTTGGTTCAGGGCTCCCGGATCTGCCGCGGACATACCTTGGTCTGAGCCTTTCCTTGAGGTCCCTTCTTCTGATGGGTGTTCCTGACTCAGAATGACGTGAGGTTTCCTCAAAATTGAGGCGAGCTTTTACTGCCTTAAGTTTTTCCTGTTGCGCCTTCTCTTGGTGTACTTTTTTGGCTATGATTGGTAGAATCTGATGATAGTTCCTGTCGCAGTATTCCCGCAAGGCTTCATCGGAAATAGGCCTGCCTGGATCCTGCGGAACGGGCTCCTTCCCTAGGGTATTCCTCACGACGGACGTGGGATGGCTAAGGGGAGTTTGTTCGTTAATGCTCATGGTGAGTATTTTAGGAAACACGGTTGTATTCATGGTCCCACGGATGGCGCCAACTTGTTATTACAAAAAGCGTTATGGGTTGATAAGATGAATCTAGGTGATTGTTGAGTAGGCCCAATAAGAGAGATCTTGTACTAAATCAAGTGAGTGAAATGAGTTCCTGCACAATCAAAGGTAAACCGTTAGTCTTACCGTGGGGACGGACCCCACGATTGGACTCCGACGTGAGAGTAAGTACACATATTTGTCAGAGAAGTGTCAGAGTATGTGTGTGAGATATTGTTAGAGAAAATCGTACCTTGTGGGGTGTCAGAATACCCCTATTTATAGGTGAGCCAAATATTAGGTTTTCCTAGTATTTCGCTCATTTCTGTTAGTAAGCCGAAGTGGGACCCTTATCGGGTAAGGGTCCGCTTATAATCATGACTTGCGGACTTAGGCTTCTCCTAGCGGACTTCCGCTGTCTTACAGGAGTGTCTTCTGGAAGCCTTCCGTCCGTGTTGATGCTTCCGGACCGTAGCCCGTTAGTTTGGGCTTAGCTTTGGTCCATTGCACTTTGTAATTGCTTTATTGGGCTCGGGCCCATATATAATATATGTGGTCCAGGCCCGGAGGCCTTTTATACATGTTATACGTCATCAGATACCCTATTAATTTAATACAGTATATATATTAGCAAGCTACCAAAGAATAGAACCAAAAAGGCTAACATGCACAATTTATTTACTTACCTTTAATAGACTTGGACGTTGATAATTTAAAACCAGAAAAGGTTAAGATTCATTATGTATTAACAAGTTGAAATCAAATATATTCGTGTGTGTTAGTCATGTGTAATGTTTTGAGAACAAACGATGACAAAAATTAGTTTTGAACGAGTGGGCTTTTTGAGAACAAACATGTTAAATATCTTGTTAAGAATTTGCACTCCATCATGAATAATATTACATGTAGAGTTATAGGCTCTGTTTAAGTTCTGATATTAATCTACCAAGCATATTGAAGTATAACTTCGTATGCAATAGTTATTTACGGTCCTACTCTCAAATGAAGCAGAAGAAGATTAACATTAACAAAGCTTTGTCAGGTGAGACATAGGCTCCGACTATCTAACAGAGGCTTTGACAGAAGGCTTCATCCAGAGAGCAGGGGCGGATCTAGCTTGATAGCGTGCATACCCTGAATAAATTTTTAGTGTTTAAAAATTTGTTTTTTTTAAAAATAACATTAAAACACACTAAAAACTTGTGAGTGCACAACCTCTAATATATATGAAAATTTCGCGTGCACACCCTAATTAAAGAAAGCAAAAAAGAAGAAGAAGCACTAGTATTATTTTTTTAGAAGTAGCGGCAGAGTAGTAACGAAGAAGAAGAATAAAATGAGGTGTAAGTCAAATTAAGAAAATATGTTGTTAATTAGCCACTGATATGTTACTAACTTTTAAGGTTGTACTTTAAGGATAAGCCCAATAATTCTCAAGTCATTAATGGCTTAAAACAACATTTTAACCA
>BQNB010208217.1:0-10423 GCA_026074375.1 Tanacetum coccineum
ACTAAAAAATAGCCACCCTGTGTTATATAGACCTACAAATTCAGAGTATGTATCTAATTGAATGAAACAAATACTTAAATGGGGTGTTTGCGTTATAAAAATTGGTTATTCTTTTAAAAAAAAATAAGCAAGGTTAGTAATGAGTTATAACAGACAGAAAGACATTTACAATAGACCTTAAGATGAATTTTAAAATTATAAGAGTTTATAAGTTATGTCAGTACGCCAAGATTTGTGGTCGCCTTATTGTCTTAGATAAATTTTACTACAGTTTTTATGATGTATAAACACGTATGGAACCAAGATAGCCTGGCCTTTTCGACCAATACAAAATGACCCATTCTGATCCGAACATAACTTTTATATAGTTGTTTGCTTCAGGTGTCAACATTTGTGATTTCCTTCAGGTGTTGTCATTTCTTATACATTATGATGAAGTGGTGGAAGTGCACATTATAGAATCTCTTTTTTCGACCAAACATGTTGCGGCTGTGGAGACATGGGATCTTGATTGAATAATGCAAAGAGGAAAAGAAATGAAATGCTTATCTCCTTTATTAATCATATTCATGTAATTATAGAATTTTAACGTAACTATAATGAACAACAGTCGACTGTACTATGTCTAAGAATTTTGGCTCGCATCTATGCTCAAATGATCTTAAAGATACTTATTTGTTGTGGCAACGCATCTGGAAACCCCTTCACACAGGTAGCCAAACGAATCGCAGCCAAGTCATGCAGGTTCACGTCGAATTCTCTACATGCTTTCGTACGTACATTAAGTTTACACTGACAAACATCTCGCGACAACGCGCGGGCTTAAATCCTCGTTGAAAATAAATACAAGTACAATAATGAATGAAAAATGCAACCCGTCATCAAGGCCTTATAAAAAAAACTAACCAACATGGCTTAAATAAATTACCATAATCGCAATCACATCAATAAACATGATAAACGGGTAATGGGCATTATGGGCTAAACACGACAATCATAATAACTATGTTTTCAACCCGCGCTCCGTTGCGGAGCGCAGGGTTTTTTTGTTTTTGTTGCGGCGGTTTTTGTTTTGTTTGTTTGCGTTGCGTGACATTAGAACCAACTAAAAAAGAAGGGTTCTAGTTTAAGCGATGCGCCGCCCTAATACGGGTCGTGGATAATCATGAAAAAAAATGTATTAAGCATGCATGTTCTGTAACAGTTATATTGTATACAAATATTTGCATTTGTATCTTGATTATCCTAATAACATACCATTCATTTTAGTATGCAGCTTTGCATTTCCTATTGGCGTGACCAAAGCCTTTACCAACAAACCACATTTTAGAACTCGCGCTATCTACTTGCTCTTCGGTTGGACGCCTCTTCTTCAACTCTCCAAAACTGAAAAGTAAAGGGAATGTCAGTAAAAGCCACCTCCCAAATTAGAACCTCCCTAGCAGCTCAAGTGATACTCCGATTGCAATGAATCCAAAGAGTACTTCCTGCTAAATGAATCAATGATCATCCTTTTCTTTTCAATGTTCATGCCAGTAGAAATATAACATTATTACCGATGATGAATAATATTGTCTAAAGTTATAACCATGTCAATACTACTGTTGGATATCAGCTAAGGTGGAATTCGACACCAACGATGATGATGACTACTATAATGGCCCGTATACGGTTTCACAAATCTTGATGGAATATCGTTGAATAAAAGTAGATGAAATATAATAAAGGTGGGTTTTATGACCCACATACCCAAAAAATGAGCCCTTTGGGTTTCATCTCATGATAACAACTGACCAGCTTTACGCATCACGGATTGTTATTTAATAAGGAACTGGCAATACTTTATGATTTAAAGCATAAGGTGTTAACAACATCTAAAGTGTAGAATATACGTTGTACAACCATGTGTTTGGGTTTCTATCTTTTAGACCAGTCATAGGGGCCTTTAAGACAGACGGATAAACATCTCGAAAAGTGGGAGGTGTAAAAAGATAATGACACATTGAGACCAATTTTGGCACCCCATCTGTATATTATTTTTAAGGAGAAAGTCATGTTCCTTGGGCCTGGTTATTGAAACTATAGGAGTTGTAAGGGATTACTAATGCCTAATTCGTCTTCCTAAGGGATTGTTTACGATTGTTTATTGAAGCTTCTTGCATGGGCTGTTTGGACTTGCTAATTGTAACTGCTTATAAAAAGATAAGAACATTTATAAGAAAATCCATTAAGGCTGTGTTCTCTACTTTTTTAGAAAGAGAAAAGTGAAGTGAGGTAAACTAAAGTAAAGAAGTGTGCAGGAAAGGAAAGAAATTTTATTGTATTTTGGTGTTCTCTAGTTTAAAAGAAGGGAACAACAAGCAAGGAAAAAACAATAATAAATTTACAATAAGCCCTTTGAACATACTATTCATAAATCCATTTGTTGTCACAAATGACTACATAACTCCATAGTTGAATCTGCACATAAATGTAATTTGTATCAAAAATCTAATTTGATTTTTATAATATTTATACATGATTTCTTTCAATACCGTGATGGATCGTTGATACTATTTGAGCATTTAAAAAGTTATGTTATTTGGAGATGATGATGCATTGATGATAAAAGAAGTGTAGTAAGAAAAAAGAAATAATTTATCATGAATGAAGATGATGATGATAATTGTTTGTGTGGAGCATAAAAGAGAAATGTCAGGTTTAACAAGAACAAAGATAAGTACATTCAATAATTCAAAGGGTATATGTGTCTTTTGGTATTCCTCCCACCCTTTTCATCCTAATATTGGGACGTAACTTATACACCAAATAGACCCGCATGACCTCTCCTTTCCTCCTCCTTTCTTTCTTAACAAAACTAAAGAACACAATTTTATTTTTGTTTCATCCATTTCCTTCCCCTTTCTCTCTTAAAATGAAACTTAGAACAGAGTGTAAAGCAATCTAAAACATCACCCTTTATGAGTTTATTTTTCATAAGAATGCTAAATAAACCCCTTGATAAAACAATTTATATAATCAAATCCATATGGCCCGTCTATAAGCATTTTGAATGCTACCCGTTTGACTCGTCTTTCCTGTTTCCAGTTAAAGCACTATTCAACAAAATAAAGCACTCGCCTGCAAATATAGAATGCTCAGGACTCGCATCACGCCGTCCTTCACTACGCTTGTAATGATTGAAGAACCTTTTTTCGGTGTAGTAATTTGGATTTGTATTACCCCTGCCCCCTGCTATATAAGCTGCATAAAAATATCAGATACTCCATAGTAAGTTTTTCAGCCCGCAGTGTTTACGTACTTAATGTGCACAAAGATACTCTATCCTTCTGTATTGAATAGATTATAAAAGGCTACACTTTCCATTTATTGATTGATAATTTACAAAAAATTAACGTCACAAAGCAAGCAGCTTTTTAACAACAACATGAAGAATAAATGTAAATTTGTATCTCCAATTCTTACTACAAAACTTAGAAGAGAAATAATGAAATAACATCAAAACTTTGCACGTATTTGCTGTCCAAACAATCCCAAAAAAAGGCTTGTCCAAACAGTCACAAATCAGATTTTTTGAACGACTTTTCTGCACATATTTGTTGTCCAAACAGATCATATAAAGACTTGCTGAACAACCCCTTTAAAAGGTTTTGACCAAACAGCCCTAAACCGGTTTAAAAGATGTATCGAAACAGCCTTTAAACTGTTCTATAACATTTTTCTGCACTTTTTCTGTCCGAACAACCCTTAAGACAGCCATAAGCACTTTTTTTGTCACTTTATTTTGTCCAAACACACCTTTCGTTTAAGAGTTTGTGCGGAGAGTACTTTCGACATACTTGTTTTTCTAATTTTAAAGTGTAAGTTTATGCAGAGTTTTTTCCAGTTTTGTAGTTCCTAACAGTTGATTGAATTAGTTCTATAAGAGGACTTTGGTTGGGGACATATTAGTGCATGAAGTTTCTTGTGAGTTTTATTCGTTCTTTTTACCCTCTAAGCTAAACCAAATACCCTTTAATTCTACACCCCCGCCAGTAAAACCATCTCCCATTAGTATTTTCTAATATCTTATGATATTAAATGTAAGCAAAAATCGTTATTTATCACATTCTTTTATGAAGTAGTTGTTACATAATAGAAATAAAGGCTCACATACACAAATTTATGCTTATATAAACATATCAAGTCATAATGCACAACGAAAACATGGCGTACGTATCCATATCAAACATCCCCTTGGTGCCATTGTCATATACGTACATTTGTAAATTCAGTTGTTGGTTTAGCTTTTAAGGAACAATATGACAAAATGCATATTAAATAAACAAAGTTACTTAAAGCGTGCCTTCTCTTTTTGCATAGCTTCTTTCCGAGCTCGAAGATCAGACCTAACTTGGGCCTTTTAAGCATTTCGTTGATTCCTCTCTAATGTAGCAGTGGCTGCCTCCACCACATCACAAATGGTATTCATAAGCACTACCTTTGAGCCGTTCTTCGTACCAGATTGATGCTTCACAATGGGCACAACGCTACATGAGAACAAATATTTTTAAACTGAGTTCACACCTAGCGATTCTTTCAGCAATAAACAGAAAGATGACCAATCACACAAACCATAGCCCAAATAATCCTTTAATGTGTATAAAATATATTTGTAAGGCATAAATACACAATGAACATCACATACATGTATACTGCACAAATGTGGCTCCAGCTGACAAATTTGGTGTGCCATATCTCAGACCCATAGTACCATAGTCTTCTGCAAATACTCTGCATAAGAGAAGTGTTGCGTCAGTGAATATAATAAAGCCAAAAGAGTTAAAATGTGTCAATCTGCTTGACTGAGATTAACAAACCTCTCTTTTTAAGCACCGAAAAAATGCATAATGCTCTTTCCTTGTGAGTTCATTCATCAAGTCTCTCTGTCTTTTATACAAACGATGAAGTTCTTGAACCTGTAACAACATAAAAATAACATTAGTAAAGCACCAAAATTTTATCAAAAGTACAAAAAAGATTGAAATACTTCCAATTCCATTTGAAAAGTAAAATAAACCTGATGCGTAAAAATGGAGTGTTGTTTCAAAATATTTTGCTTCATTTGTTCTTTCAAATACCCTGTGCATCCATCCATCTGCCTCGTCAAAAAAAGGTCATAACATTGATTCCTTTCAGAGACACATGGCCTCGCATTGCGATACAGGTCCTGATGCACCTCCGTTTCAAATTCGACCACCTAGTCGAATCGGTATCATTAAGTCCCGTTATGATTCACGTAGCCATGTAAATAGAGACCACAGAAGTACTTTAATTTTTGTCCAATATCACAACACAAAATCCTTAGAAGTAGATAATA
Source organism: Tanacetum coccineum (assembly GCA_026074375.1). Classification (NCBI taxonomy): domain Eukaryota; kingdom Viridiplantae; phylum Streptophyta; class Magnoliopsida; order Asterales; family Asteraceae; genus Tanacetum; species Tanacetum coccineum. The sequence goes on from BQNB010208217.1 coordinate 5,360, forward strand.
ATAAGGAAGTTTCAAGATAATAGCCATTAAGTTCAACATATTAGTTGTAAGTGTTTTCTAATATAATAGAGGGTTGAAATGTTTGGTTACCTTAATATGTCGATACATCAAAGTTTCAGTTTGTGTCTAGTCGATTCAAATTCACATGACACGTTAGCTTGTGATTCACCCTAACCCTATAAAAAAGAATATCAACAATTTCATAATGGCTCGGATAAAAATCGGGTAATTTTATCTGTATGACACTATTAATTAGAACAACCCATTTGACACACAAACGAAGGCTTTATTAGCAGTTCTCCATTATTAATTAAAACAACCATTATTACATCATTCACAAACAATACTATAGAAAACTCTATGATAGAAATAGCACAGATCGAAAATCTTCAAACAACCAATAGAAAAGAACTTGTTTTCTAGAATGATAAATCATAGTATGTTTGCTAACTTAATATGTTAATCATGTGACTCATGATGATTCATTGAATCTGATAAGTTAACCTATAATATTCATATTTATTTCGTGAGTTTGACATAACGTTATCCAGATGAAATCACAACCTGATATACATTCTAATAGCAGAACTTAGAAATTAGTCATATCAATTCTTAGCCACCTGGAAGTTTCACATGTTCTTAAGGATTGCTCACTTAAATAGCTTACAACATCCGACCGCCTCCAAACTTTAACACCCAAAAATAATAGAAAATATTGAAAAAATTGAAATCTTAGAAAAAACCCTAAAATCCACGATAAACTATGCATATAAAATAAGATTAGAGTTAGCAAACTCACTTGAAAATCTTTCTCTTCTTCTTCTGATAGCCTGACATTTCTCCTACAAAACATCAAAAACACCACAATTAATTAATGAAATCAATAACCTCAATTAAATCAAAATCAAACCTGATAACAAATATATACTATCTCATTAAAAATTAAAAAGAAAACCGATTGAATCTGCTGGGTCGCTGGATTTATTTGTGACGGTGATGCACTCGTTGCCCGGATTTTTTAGAGAGAGAAGGATGAGGGAAGGGTGAGAGACTGTGTTTGAGTCGGTGGTTTCTGGAAGGTGTGGGAGTATGGTTTAGAAGATAGACGTGGGAGAAAAAAAAGAAAATAAATTTAAAAAAAAGGGTCGGGTTGACCGACGGGTTTTCTGGCGGGTTCCGACAGGTTTTTCGGCGAGTCAACCCGCGCATTTAATGCAGCGTTTAATGCAATGTGCTGGCTTTTAATAAAGATACTAAGGGCCCGTTTGGTTTATAGATGGGTTTAGCTTTAGGTTTATGATTAGGATTAGAATTTAGATTTGTATTTAATGTAGGAGAAAGAAAATATAATATAAAATAAATAAATTATTATTATATATAATATAATTATATATAAACAAAAGTGAGAATGCATACATCATGTGAGATGAGTTAAATTAAAAAAAATAATAAAAGGATGAATAGTGGGTGTTAGACAAAAGCCTGACCTTTTTATGTGGATTTTATTATCCCTAAATATATGCCTTGAGCCCAAATATTCATCATATGGATATAAACCAAACATATAATTTTACATGAAATCCTAAACTTTAGGATGAACCCCTTAAAGCAAACAGACCCTAATATTTTCCTTACAATTTAGTTGGGATGTGTCATATAAATATACTAGCTAAAAGACTTATAAAATTTACAAGAGTTGTAAAGAGAAGCAAAAAGTATCACATAATTAGCTGTTAGAAACAAACATGTTAATTTGCGCAATTGCAAATGGTAAAATAATCAAATGAGAACATCTAGTTGCAAATGCAAATATTGTAAATTTTTTATTTTGATGAACTTGTTTTTTTTTGAATTTAAAGGCATGTCAATTCACTTGTCCATGTCTTTTTAGTTGATTTTTAATGACCTATTAGATACATGAAATCTATGCCAACCTTTATTTAAAAACGAGTAATCGGGCTGTCGCGCATTGCAGCGGAGCGTTTTAAACAGTATGTTGTGTTTTGAATATTGTCCGCCAAATTGTTCATTAACAACATTACGGTCGATATCCTATCTTTATTTAAGTTTTTAATTCTTATTATATAGTTTGGTTTTTTTTGCAATACATGTTTACATTTAAATAGAAACACTCAGTTTTCATCTTTTTTTACGTGATCTAACAATTATTTTCAAATGTTGCATTTTATTGAAAAAATTTAACTAAAATAATATACAATTGAAAATTATAGAATGTCATATATTGCAGGCATAAATACTTCAAAGCTTATATGTTAAAGCCTATACACGGTTTACATACACGATTCTCGCATTGCCGTCTTTTTGCATGCACTGATATGACCCAATTGTTCATATTAATCATTTCATATTCTCCTATTTTTTTCTTATTTCTTCTTGTTTAAGAAATTTGTATTGTGAACATTTGCATTCCATAATTTCCGTAACACTTGATAATAAAAAATGGCCCATCTTGAAAATCTGGCTATGTTAGCTTACTAACTTCTTGTCCATTTTGATCTAGACAATGAAAGGGAAATTAAAAGGCCAAAGACTTGTTGAACCAATATGAGCTGCAACGTAATATACATGTGAGCTTCTTGCTAATTGTTGTTTAATAAATCTGTCGTTCCAAAAAAACATAATATACATGTGAGGGAGGAGTTTATAACCGAGTTGAAAAAGTTATGTGTGTCTGCGACTGTTGTAAAAGGTGCGGAATTTCTTAAGGAGATTCAAAATTGGAAGTTGGAGAAAGGTGCAGAGATTATGAGGATGGTCACTGAATCATACAACCATGTGATAGAGAAAATTAATTTTTTCAGGCGATTAGGCGTATATAGGAGGTTTCTGGTTTAGGGTTAGTGTTTTGGGGTTGTTTTATAAAAGGCAATGGTGATGGTGCTTGTTTTTTATGGAGGTATATATGTAGCTTATGATATGGTATTTATCTATGAATGAAGTTTTTTTAAGTTGTCATGCTTTTTTCCGCTTATAAATTAGTAGCTATAAGTTATAATGTTGGAATTTGTTTTCTTCAACACAAAAGATAATGCGGTCTCTGAATAGATTTGAACATAAAATAGCCTAAGTATAGCATAGTCACTGAGTATTACTTAGCTTAACTCCTTCCGAGTTCTCGAAGACAAAGAGTCTTTGCATCGGTGTTGATGCGGTTCAACTACTAAAGTACAAGATGCAAAAAAAGTTGTTCTGTGCAGTGAGGATGACAATGCCTCTCTGAACAATGTTTGATCTCCTCGTTCACTGATATGTTGAGCAAAGAATATCTCAAGCATATTGAAGGTTAAAGGCAAGAAAATCTACTAAAGCAAATTAAAAGGGATGAAGCAAATCTCATAGGATTCATCACTTTTCTAGAAGTTGGTATCAAGGTGCAACAATTGTCAATATTATTCCCTAAAGAAGATATTATCCCTTACATAAAGTAGAAACATTTAATGCATATCTCACGAACTCATTAACGTTGAACAAGTTTAAAGTGTTTGCCTTAGAAACCCTAATTTTCTGCTAATAAAGAGAATGTTTGTAAATGATTTAATATCATCTCTTGCAATTAATGTGAAACACATCGGCATTTACTCCTTGAATTGAACTTGTCCGCTGAACATTAGACGAGTCAATAAGTTCATACTTAGGCTGGGCAGAGTGGTGTAAAACTCATCGAGTGAGTTTGTAACTCACGCGTGAGTTGCCACTCCGGTGTTACAAACTCACTCGTGAGTTATGGCCAAATGTGTGTGTTGAATGGTAAGTTATAATAAAATGTGGGCTCCTCTTTTTTGTTTAATGTTTTTTGTTTGTTGTGTGAGTGTGTATAGGTATTTAGTGTGGTATATTTTGTGTAAAGTAGGAATTTTAATGAACGGTGAATTAGTGGTGACCATTACGGTTGAATGGTGAGTGTGAGTAATTTGAAGTAAGAAGAGAGAGAAAGCTGAGGTGGGTGCTAAGGTGGATGGTGAATTACACCATACCACTCAATCCAGCCTTAAACCATAACTTAGGTTTTTGTGTAAATCTTTTTTAAACTGCTTTACGTATTTAACTATGGGCTAATGGTCTAAAAATGCATCAAAGTTTCCCCCTTTTTCCTTTTATAGGCATTCAACTTTTAATTATTCTTTTGTGTGCAACGTACATGCTAATCTTTCTATTGTATAAATCTGACGTGGCATTTTATTAACCTATTTTTTCCCGTTTTCCGTTAGAATCTTCCCGTTATACACTTTGGGGGTCTGTTTTGGCAAAAATCAAAGTACCACGTTTGGGTGTAGGGTTTCATATCAAACACTTCACCACACTCAAAATTCACAATCACCAAAATCAACTTCTTCCCTATTCATCCTTAACCTTAATTAAAACAATTATCAGTTCTCATTATTTAATAATAGATAGATACTCCAATAACCCTAATTTATGTAATAAGGTATGTCAAAATTTCTTACTTTTTATATTTTTTAAATCGATTGTGGTTAGTTTTCCCTAATTTAATTTGTTGAAGAACCCTAGTTTTTTTTCTTTAATCTATCAGAATGATCCCTGGTACCGACCTGCATCAATTTGATGTTTATAATGATGGCTACTTTGTCCATTTACCGTTAACTTATGTTGACGGTGTCATCCTTGAAATTGCTGTTCCAAGGATGCCTTATGAACAGTTGGCTGAATTTTTAGAAGAAAAGTGTGGCTGCTACTTTCAAGGCTTGTATTACCAAGTACCAAGCCAAGACTTAGAAAGGGGTTTAGTTAGGGTTAGTGATGATAGGTCGACCTATTACATGTTGAAAAAACATTTGCTAGGCTTACTCTTTATCTTGATTATAACACCATGTGTTTTAGGGTCATTGACGTCGTCAATAAATCCACTATGTATTTTTAGTATTGTACGCGTTTGTTTTTAATCGTAAACGTTAAGTTAAATCGTGTAAGCTAAAAATTATCAATCAATGTAAACGGGCATCTAACAATTAAATGTTTACATCAAGCAAGTGTTAGGTAATTATTTTGAGGATAATTATTAACTTTGTTTATTTTTATTTTTAT
>BQNB010208218.1:0-10423 GCA_026074375.1 Tanacetum coccineum
GACAATTCTTGATACGACACGATAAATGATACGAATGCGATTCGAAGTTAAACAAATATGAGTTGAGTATAAACATGTTTGGGTCAGAAACATGTTAACCCGTCTAACACGTTTAATAAACGGGTCGATATTTACAAGCACCCGAGATCAAAGCGTTCCCATCAACATACACATTTTTTGAAAAACATTAACAAATGACTCATTATAGTTATTGTTTTTAGTTATTTAAATGTGTTTTATAGTGATAGACTACTCGTTTGACTTGTCATATTTGTTTTTGTCATGCCATCTTTGTGTTGACCTTTTCCATCTTTACACCTTCGATTCACTAGCTTGTTGGTTACGTATACGTCGTATGTCATTTCTATAACGTGTATTTTTTTTTAGAACAATTCTCATTTCACTTCTTGTTATCCAAAGATAAAAACAAGAAACAAAAAAACAGAGTGAAAGAAAATCCAAATTTTGTTTATATTCGTTAAGCCTTAAAACTATGAAAATGTGAAAAAAAAAATTGTCCCACCCACCCACTATATACTTTACCCTTACCAAAATTACAAAAATAAAAAAATAAAAAATAAATATCTGAACCGATGAAGTCAATTAAACTAAATCAGCCCCATGACCCAAAGATTCTTCCTGCTTATTTTCTGGTTTCATTAACTTATATTCTTCTTCCTTAATCTCTTCCTCGCCACCATATGTTAGCTCCTTTGCTCTCTCGGCTTCGGTCTCCCAATCGGTTCGACCCAATACGACCAACATGGTCACGACACACGACATTTGGGCAGCCAACATACCCAACCATAAACCTTCGAAATCAAATCCCAAAAAGAATCCTAACGCGACGGCCACGGGCATTCCCACAAGGTAAAAACATCCTAGGTTAATATTTGCTCCTATTTTGGGGCGTGCGGTGCCTCTTAAGACACACATAGCAACGCCTGTGGTCTGGGGGCAGTTCCCCAGTCACACAGTCCACATTATAGGAAGGACCATTTGGGGTTAATGCTATCTATATTTCTTTTGATTCTTGAATGGAACATTGTGGCCCATAAATTCCTTACACTGGCTGCGAAAAACAAGGCTGAAAACCCCAAGAAAAAGCTACACCCGAGACCAACGATTGCAGCTCGTTTCGCCTTCTCAGGTCTACCCGCACCCAACTCGTTTCCAACACGAGTTGAGACGCTAAAACTTAATGATTGTTGGGACTATGTAGTTAACGCGGGTGTTGGTTTTTTTTTGATTAGTATCCCCATAGATGCAAACTGTTGCTAGTGGGTTACAATAACCCGCATAGCAGAATCATGATCTCGTACCACCACCATTCGAGACAAACCGATATACAGCTCGGAATTGCTAAATTTAGCAATGACTTCCATCCTGTAAGACATTCTTTCGATATACCTCCCCATGTCTTCTTGTAAACACCCGAAATGAGGATATATATCACCAATGAAGCTACTAGGTTAAAATTAGTCCATACACTACTAATCGCGATACCTTTGATGCCTAAATTTAGGTAATTTACGAGATAATAGTTAATGGGAATGTGAAGGATTATCGAAAGAGATGCACAAAATGTGAGTGGTAATGTTATAGATTGCGAACGAAGGTAAATCCTTAACGGGTGTAATAAAAGATTGTGCCAAAAGGTCAGGTAACGCATATAAAAGATAAGTTGCGATTGTGTCGGCGATATCTTCATCTTGGCCACACTAAAGCAAGATGCTTGTCATGTTAAGCACAAAATGGATATCGTTAACGAAACGAGTAACAACCAAAAGAATAGTTCTTTGTAACAAAGACCTCTCAAGAAGTGTTATGTATTTTAGCACCAATAGCTTGTCCACAAATGGGTTCATTCCATAGCTAAAACGGATAAAAGCCGAGTATCCTGTGATGTTAGCTCAAACCACAATGTAACGAGCCACCCGCGAGTGCTAGCTCGCCGAGGTGGACCAATAAACAACAGGACATCATTGACCGTGAATATAACAAGAGACCCGTGAGGATCATTGGGATAGCGATTTTCGCTATCGAAATGGCCTCATTCGCAACTAGTGAAAGATGTGTTTTCTTTTTTTTGTTATATAGTTTCTGATATTGCTGCTGATGTTGATCATCAACAACAATAATAGAAACTTGAGGTGTAACAAGCTTTTGAGGCTGTTTAGGAAGCAAAAGCTCGTCGAATATATCACGGTTGCTTCGTTGGTGTAGTGAATTGGCCAACAAGGAAAACATGGTGAAGTTTGTTGGCACATATTTTTGAATCCTTTGGTTTTGGTTTGGTTTTCTTAAATTGTAGAGAGAGAAAGTGTTGTTTTAGAATGAGAGAAGAGAGGGGTTTAAGAGTTTTGGTTTCATGGTGGGTATTTAAAGATTTTGAAGGACGGCCTTTGCTATTTTTTCTACGTGTTTCATTATAATTTTCAAAATAATAATAAAAAAAAATTCAAAATAAAATATGATACTTGTATTAGGCAATAGAGATTTGCATTTATTTGACAAAAAATGTGTCCTTTTTTGACCGGCTTTCAACAGTACACTGCCACCAGTACTCGTGTGTTCCCCTTTCTACTTATTTCCTATTTATATTATATGCTACTACTACTACTACTAGTATTAGATTTTAATTTGGTGTTTTTTATGCTTTTGGAAATAATAATTTTTTCTTTTATTTGTTGGACTTTTGAAAAAATTCGCTTATTGCAGAGCTAACGAAACTATGAATGCATATGAATAAAGTAACGCACGGTTTTAACGTTTATGGTGTTTTATGTAGGAACTATCATTAAGAAGTATTGACCATAGTTAAGCCGTATTATGTTTTGATTTTTTATTATTTCTTTCAATGCATTGGTGGACGAAGACGACCATTAATGTTTTTCTATCAACAACAACATTTCATTCTCGGACATGTAAGCTAACAAACTCATATGTAAACTTAAGCAATTAAACACATGCCCGTTTAGCTTAAGGGTGTGTTTGGCGCATATCGTTTAGAGAATATTTAAAAGTGATGAATGTTAAGCGTTGCAATTTTTAACGTTCATTTGACAAACAACAAATAGCTTTAATTTTTATAAAAAAGCTCATTTTTCGACGCTATATAAAGTAGTGATGGTGTACCCAGCTTCGGCGGAGCCTAGCCTCCGAACAATGCACATGAAACACTCAAAGTGATTATTGGCGTAAAGCCTACCACATTACAGTAGAGAATTTGCCAATACACAAACATCTCATCTCATGATGTATCACACCCTAATATCCGAACCACGCGATAACTAACAAAATTAAACATCGGAAGTGTTTCTATTTTTAATTACATCAATTCTACTTGCAACAAATACTACAATGTTAAAAAAACTCTACTAATTGCCTTTAAGCTTTCTAGACTTTATTCTTTCCTTATAAGTATTCTTTTATTTTTTTTGGGTAATCATGGTTTCTGACCTTTTAGCTGACTAATTAATGAGATTTTCTCCTATCATGTCACAAAAACTGAGATACATGCTAGGTTAGCTAAAGCTGGTGATTTTATAATTTTCGATATAAAAATATTACACTCAAACAAATAATATTTTCTTTGACAAAGTCTATCTTCTCGCATAAATGCATATTTTTTTGGTAATTAGTTCCCCGGTAAATTTATTACTCCAAAAAACAGTTAAGTACAACGAATGTGAGTGAATGCCACATCTCAACCCAAAACTAAGAGAAAACAAACGTACAACTGTGCTTCAAACCTAACCAATCATAAGAATGACATGTCACTCTTATAAGACTTACTACAAATGCTATCTAACACAATATCCATTCCAATAGTTTCTTCGTACCAAGCAACATACGAATGGAAAGAAACCCCAGCTTTGCCACTACCGAAGATTTCAAGTCTTGCCCTTCTAACTACCACCAGTTTACAATTCTGTGAAAGACACTCCTCACAATGGGGCATTGAATAATCACATGTGAGTTGTTTTCCAACCGCATGATCACAAGCGACATAATATCGAATCCAACAATCACTCCTTTTCGAGATATATTAAATCGTGTTGGAAGACAATCTCTACGTGCCTCAACATGAAGATATTAGTCTTTATGGAACCCATTTCCCACCCATCTCGGTGCTTTCAGGTAGAAGAAGGAAGCACCCAGTCCATCCTAAAAAATTCCTAACCTCGTTTTAAACCCGAAGTTCCCTCACCAGTTAAATCCCAAACCCATCTATCAGCATTAGGGCGAAAGAGGACTCGCCACACATCAAGAAGAGCTCCCATTGTTTGCCGTTCAAACCCATCTCTCACGTTCCGTCCAAAAGAACCATTGATCACTCACCACCTAATTTGTTAGTCAACCAGACAATCTGTCTCCATATCAAATTGCATACACCCGTCGGAATACCTATCACGAAAGTTACATCCAGCGCTCATAAAGACCCCACACATACCGACATTTTAACCGCCAAAATTTGGTAGCAATCCGATACCAATTCTTATCTTACAGTGTACATAAAATCGAGCCAATATCCTTAAAGGGAGATTAATTTCCACGGGATAATAGTTGACCATAAAAGAAGAGAGAATTAATTCGCACAATAAAAATTGATCCCGATGGAATAAAGACTGAATAACTTTGAGAAACCACAAAGATTCTCTTTGTATAGAAACGCTAATACCACTTAAGCAAAAGAGCAACGATTATGGCATAAAAACTCGACACTACCAAGACCGCCTAGACTCTTATTACGCCAACGTACTTTTTGCCCACGCACCGCCCACAAATCATTCTCTCCTCAGGATCACACCATTAAAAAAATCTTACCCCAATACCTTACCATTTCTTTCAACACTCCTTTAGCGTCTTAAAAAATGGACATATGGATATAGAAGTTAAGAAACCGAGAACAGAACTTCAACAAAGTGTATCTCCCTCCAATGGATAACTTCATAAAACCTTTCCAATTGGATAAGCCTACTCGAAGTTTGTTAATCACCTCAACCCAAGCCGCCCTTCGATTCATCGAGTCTCCCACCATAACCCCTAAGTAACTGAAACGATTACTCATAACCAGACACCCAATCTTGTTAGCCGCCTGATCGACTACAGGCCGCCTCACACCTACACCTACACATTACTTTTCTGATAATTGATACTCAACCCAGATGCAACTTGAGAAACATGAAGCATTTTGACAACATTATCCAAATAAGCTGAGACCATACGCCAATGAACCTGCATCATCTGCGTAAAAAATATAGACACAGAGAGACCCATTTGAGACAAAGGCCCCTACACATCCATTTAGACTGAAGCGCGAACCATGGATAAGAAGTAATGACTCCTTAATCAAAATAAATAAAAACGGGGACAACGGTCGCCTTGGTTTCACAAACCTCTGTAAACAAGAACTCTGCAGTAGACTTCCATAGACAAGATTAGAAGCCTTTGCCGAACTTAGGGTACCTGTAATCCATCTACACGCAAGTTCGGACCAAAAGCCAAAAGACATCATAACGTCCAAAAAAGGAAATAAAATCCCCCCCCCCACCAGCGCACACAGACATATGCCTTAGCAAAATCGACCTTGAAAAACATCAGCTGCTTGTTAGTTTTTTTACTACCAGCTAATAAAGCTCATTAAAAATAAATGGACCTCCAGAATATTCCTCTTAGTAAGAAAGCAATGCGTAATCGATAATAATATCTGAGATAATTTTAGCACAAAACGAAATAGCAAGGATCTTCGTGACGACTTTGTAACACAACCGATCAAACTAATCGGTCTAAAAGTCTGACACATACTTAGCAATCTGATATCTTGGGATTAATGCTAATGAAAGACGAGTTGCATCCTATGCACCCCGCGTAAAATGTACCTTATTATAACAATGTTCCTCTGCACCACAGAACTCAGGGGGGGAAACCAAATGAAGTCCATACATACGAAAAAACCTCAAATGAAAAAACCGTCCTGTCCCGGTGATTTATTCGTCACCACAACTCCAAACTGCTCTAAAACGTATTCTCCTTCCCAAGTGACCCTGCTATCCAAGTCCGATAACCTATCTGCAGATAAGCTTTAGCAAACTGAAAATTAATTTCAAAACCGAGATTGAGTTGGGGCTGCTCAAATCTAGATTGGAATCTGATTCTTGAAAATGTTTCTTTCACTGGTACAGGATATCGGTGCATCCAATACCCAATATCAAACACTACCCCCTAAAAGCTAAGTGGGAACTCTTCCTTGATTAATGATACCAGAAAAGAAATCTTGAAGTTCTCGTCTCCATCAATAGCCCACTTAAGTTTAAGGTTCTGCCTAGCATCACGGGTAGTCATATTATTCCATCTCATGTAAGTTGTCTAGACAGCTCCCTCTTTTTAAAAGAAGCTCACCACCACATTACCAATCATCCAGAAATTTTATCAATTGCGCCTAACTCTTTAACAAATAGAGTTCTACTCCCAAATTGTTCTGCTTTTCTCTCTTTAACCCAGCTTCTAATTAAAGATTTCAGGTCTTGGAGCATTTTCTTGAATCGAACCATCGCGTTAGAATCTGTATACGTAAAAGACCGCCACGCCTTTTCCACCATGTCATCGAAACCTGTCAAAGAAAACCACGAGTGATAGAACCGAAATGGAGTCGGCCCAAAATCAGTGACAACTTCGTGTAAAAATATGGGACGATGATCCGAAAGATGTCTATCAAGACACTCAGCCGTCAAAGACGGAAAACTAGCCAGCATACCTTCGGTGACTAGAAACCGGTCTAACTTGCTCATCTTGGAAGCCGACGGATGAGACCATGTAAATTTATACCCTTCCAGATTAATATCCACAAGACCTGATGACTTGATAAACTCATTAAACCTTCTCGCCCCAAGCATATTGAAAGAAGAGCCATACCTTTTCACAAGTGCATCCCACCTCGTTAAAAACGACCCATTAACAATCCTGCACTCACTCCAACTGTTAATAAGAGAGGATTAATAATCCCATAGAAGTCTTTTAGGCTTGTAAGCAGTAAGGACGCAAACCAATAATGAGAAGAAACTTTAAGACTATTAGAAATCCAAGTCCCATAAATAGCTATAAAATTATCGGAAACAGTAACATTTTCTTTCCTAAAAACTGATTTCTCCCAAACACAAAGGATACCTCCCGAACTTCCAATAGAATCACTACATACATAATTATAATTCGAGTTCCCCCACATATATTTAACATGCTGACTGATTAATACGTTCCGCATCTACGTTTCCCATGAATGGCAAAGTACGTTAACCTGAAAATTTAGATAGATCTCCTTGATCCATTCCTATTTGGACTTGAGACCAAGACCTAGAATGATTTAAAGACAACATATACCATTTAAAAGCCATTAAAACCCCTCTTGAGCACCAATTATACCTTCTAATTCTTTCATACATCCTTTCAACTCATAGTCCATCGAATGTACCTACACGATTATATCTTTCCAACACATCTAAAATAGATCCTCCATTCTGAACCGGCCCGGGATGAATAGAATTAGTAGCATAACTTGAGGTTTCCGGAATCACATATGAATTACTCATAACCTTAGCATTCATAGATGGTGAGCATTCCCCCTCCTCAACGTTAACCACCCCATCATCCAAAACATCCTCTCCTATAATAACATTATCGTCTTTAAGCTCACCACGTCAACAAGTGAAAACCCAGTGGAAATGCGATGGGACGGACTATCAGCATCAACATCACACCCGACCTTCTTATGTTGTTCAATAACTCATACAAACCAAAAGGAACTGCTGATTTCTGAACCCCTGAATTCTGTTTTCGACATAACACTAAAAAGATCCGACAATCACCAAAAATCGTTTTCAGCAACACCTTCAACATCACTCACAACATCAAGCTCCAATCTCTATCCAGAATTATACATCTCATAATGCTTCTGGTTACCTTGGTTTGATGCCTTATCGGATTCTGCAATATTAATTTCCGAAAAGATTGAAAACCATGTGAAAAGTTCTTTCGCTCGAACCCTCGAAATCTTGCCTTTATAGACAATCTTGAATTGTTCCAGGATAGACACCGGATGATTAGTAAGCAAACACAGACGCTTACAAGCAAACGAGTCTCCAAGTTAGCTTCGAATCGCTGAATCAAGACCCCCAGTTCTTCCCAATCCACAGAATGTTTCCTTTGACCACAGTTGAGCGGACTCTCCCAGATCAATCCAAACAACCCCTCCTTACTTACAAAAATCACAGCAAGCTTCCTTGCATAACATCGATACCAAGATACACTCCTACATGAGTCAACAAACTATTCATCATTTCTTCAGTGTCAAGCTCAATCACACCCAACAATCCACAAGGTAAGTCAGCTTCACCTTAGAAAACCCTTCATTATATAAAATATTCTGCAAATTCTGAATTGATTCATAGCTTTCACCTTACCTATCACATAACAGCTAAATCACAATCATCACACATGGAGACAACTAAAACCACTGATCTGCTGAAGAAGAGTACGAAGCCTGGTGATCAGTTTCCGTGAGGCATTGGGACCCTACCATGTCACATTATTGACAGGACTGTTCAGACTTAGAGTTACAAGAACGAAGCAAACGACGACCCTCTCCAGCACAAAAATTATCGTTTGCACTATTCCTCCCCATTGACCTTCACAACAACCAGAGGGCCTACATCCTTCCTCGATACATTATTATTCCTACCCATAACCCTTTAGGTCTATCGAAGCGTGCAATGATACCTCAAGCTTATTCGAACAATCCATATAGTCATAAATATTGCCCACAAAGCCTATCTACACTATAAAACAAAAATAAAATCTGACAAACCGAAATCTCTACCCTCCTTAAGACTTCTTCACTGGAATGAAAGAATCGACGACGTGACCATACTTGCTACATGTGTGAAACAAATCTTTGGCCGAGAATGATTCCGGGAAATTGGTAACATAAATAGAAGTCGATATCTTGATCAAATCATCCTCCTTAGTTTTGTTGTAATTTTCCTTGTAGTATTCCTTGATACCTCCTCCAATCATCAATTCCATTTTTGGATTGAAGGGGGCTCTAATACCAAAATGAAATCACGCAGACAACCAATAGAACACCAAACTAAAAACAAAAAATAGGAAACCCTCTAAAAACTAATCGTTCTTTTCGAAGGTCGTCGAGCCGCATAATAAATTTTCGTCGACAATCTAAATCTGAGAGAGAGAGATCTCCTATTAAACATGATTTTAATACTCGATATGGGCTTCCGACAAGAATTGAGGAACATAAGATTTAACAGAGAGGTTTAAGTGTGGCGTTAAGATCCCGCCATAGCGTAGACAGCCGGTGTGAGGCGCCGTCAAGCAAACGATCTAAAACAAAAAAAACTTTTTTTACACTAAACAAATAATCTTTTCTTTAACAAAGTCTATCTTCTCGCATAAATGCATATTTTTTTTGGGTAATTAGTTCCCCGATAAATTTATTATTCTAAAAAACAGTTAAGTACAACGAATGTGGGTGAGTGCCACATCTCAACCCAAAACTAAGCGAAAACAAACGTACAACTGTGCTTCAAACCTAACCAATCATAAGAATGACATGTCACTCTTATAAGACTTACTACAAATGCTATCTAAGTGACACATAAGATTAAAACCAAAAGCCTTGAGCAAACTTCATTTTGAGCATCAGTCAATCCATGATAATCCAAAGTCATCAACAGTCCGTAGCGGGTCATCAGTCTAAGTGAAGTAAGCTTCCATTGATCATACAGAGCTTTTCATTTCTCCTCTAAACGGGCCACATTTAGAAATCATTTTAACAATGGAGCTCGTAAAAGCCTATATAAAGGCAGTATACATCGTAGAACCTTCGCCAAATTCGCTATCACTATTTCCTATTTTAACCATATCGTCAACCTTTTTAAAACTACATTAGAAGAACTGGGAAGCGTTGGTTTACAAGGTTTTATCGTTTTCCCATCATCACCTAGTAACACAAGATTCACATCAATCATATGACTTTCCAGTTCATTAATCCTTACAACCAAAGGTGTATTACTTAAACTACCAGATGTCGAACCAGCCACATCTTGGATAACTTTCTTACCTGAACTTGACGACGCCAATTTGATTCAAGCTCATCACCTTCATTAATCGTATTAAGCGCATCAAAAGGGTTAGCATAACTCATCACATTCCTAGGCACTTCAGAATTCTTTTTTGTACCACTTGAACTAGCACTATTCCTTTTAGAAACGGCTTGCGAAATTGGTTTCTTAGGCTTAAACCGAACCTTAGAACCCATATTCGTACCACGAGAAGAAGAAGAATGTTGGAAACCATCATGGGTTGTGTGTTATTTCTTAGGTGTTCCAACAGCCCTTTTTGAACATAA
>BQNB010208219.1:0-10423 GCA_026074375.1 Tanacetum coccineum
TCTTAATAGACAAAAAAGTAAGCAACTACTTATCTTAATATTTGCCTACCTAAACATATAACAGACACATTGTATAACACCAAAATCTATACATATCAGGGCACCCATATTCAAGCAAACATGGATGCCAAAGACACGGAATATTTTGATCAACTACTTGAGCTCCATGGGAACGAACATTAGACAACCCAACTTCACTTACCTTCAGAAAATTCATCAGTCTTCAAGAAATACCAAACAATGACTTCCCTGAGCACTACTTCAACTTTTCTTCGTACAATGAGCTCCTGGCAAAACTCCACATCCAAAATCCAGTACTTACAGGTATTAATACATCAAAATTCTAACCTTTAGTAATTTAACTACTCCTAAATTTTCTTTCGCAAAAACAGATTACATAGGGTGTGTGCAAGGAGTCAGCGAAATTCGTACCTCAAGAAATGTCACATCAAACCGAATCCATCGAAGGATTATCGACATCCAAAATCTTAGGTACATTTACATATATACACACAGTTATACTCATACAATTTAAATAAAACAATAATACTCATACAAAGTATTACACAAGAAATTCTAACAGCAAAACGATACACTATTATGAACAGTGAAAACATCATTAGGTTAACACTTTGGCATGAGATGGCATTGAACTTCAATTTAAGAGAATACGAAGCTATGGAAAAGCCAGTTGTCATAGCTGTTAGCTCCTGTTGGGTTCGACAATTCAATGGTACAGTTTTTTAACTTTCACATTAGCCATATTCCACTGAAAGAGAACCCATATTTACTAATCCTTTAAACCATACAGGTATACAACTATCTGGGACATCAGCAACTCACTACTACCTAAATCCTAATATACCAGAAACATACCGCATCAAAGAACAGTAAGTTACGCAACTACTCTACTAATACCACTAACGCCATTCAATAGCTATCTACACAAAAAACACATTATGTAGATGCCAACAAGCGACAAACACGATACCTATCCTGAGAATCAACGATCAACGATATGAAGACTTAGAACAAGAAAAGAACCGGAACCGCTTCCCTCTAGCCACTCTCCTCGAAGTTGATCCCAAAAACTACCAGGTACTCTTTTCTTCCTTCTTTAATTTAACAGTCCAACGAAATTATCTAACAAACATACATCTATCCTACAGAATGTACGATTTACATCTCAAGCAATACATTACAAGATCAATAGCCTAAAAAAGTGGTACTATGAAAGATGTTCAACTTGCGGAAAACAGGTAATTCCAGGGCACCCAATTCCAAGCTGCAAAAATCACAGGCCTCAACCAAACCCAACATATAGGTAATCACAAATCTATTTTACCCGATCACCTGTAACAAATATACTTACATGTTCATACATACAGCTCCTGCTTCAAAGCAATCATAGGAGACGGGTCAGGAACTATCTCCCTAACGTGCTTCAGCAATCAAGCAAACTCATTGACAAGAGACTGCACTGAAGTTCTCGCTGAGCTCCCTGACAAGAATCCTTTACGTCTCACATATTTCAGTTTCACTTTGATAGTACAAGCACTTCAAGAAAAAGAGATTTCGTCTTAGACGGAGTTTTCAAAGACACCATCCTTCCTTTACTAGCACCACCAATTCAACATGCTCTACCTGAACCAACATTCATAGAACAACCAGAACCGATCCCACTAGCCAAACCATTAAGCCCAGCCCTATCAATAACTGCTAGCAATGAACTAAACCTGCAACAAGATATTATAAGCTCCTCCTAACAATCACCAACAAAAACTCCAGAATCGGTACTCCCAACAAAAAACCAACCAGAAGAAACCCCTACTGATTTCGTACCGTTTACCGCCTCACAAGAAGATTCCCACAATCTAGCACACACCGATACTTCACAGTCAACACCCCCACAAATTCAAAACCCAATCGAAATACAAAAATCAATCCAACCAGTTCACCCCACAAGACCATCAGCTCGAAAAGCACTCTTTAAAGACCCTGCAATAGCTGATTGCCTAGAGGTTACCAAAAAATCAAAACACGACAAGTGAACACCAAAAACTTTATGCTACTATGTAAAAACTAAACAATGCAGTTCTCTTCTTTTGGAACTAAGTAACTATGTACCCTTGGTAGCTATGAACTTAAACCAAATGGGTCATGTAATTAGAATCGTTGTCTAGGTACTTTAAAACATGTCCTTTTGAACAACTACTACTGAAAACAACTATGTACATTATGATATGCATGCTAACTTTTATAAGCTAACTATAATCCTTAACTACATACTTTTAACTCTTTTCGTCCACATCAAACAAACAAGAACCGTAACAATACACAACATACTAAAAATTACAAATATCCTTAAGCCTCGCAGCAATGCGCGGGGAAAATGCAACTTGTTTATAATATAACTCATTTTTCGTTCAATACGACGTAGTTTTTTGCAGCTTTACTACAGTTGTCGTTACAGTGTCTTTTTGTTGGGCTCCCAGTTTGGCCCGGCCTAGTGCCTTTAGTCCAGCCCAAAGGCAACCGGCCCAAGACCAGCCTCTTTAATTACATCTTCTTAGACTCTTCGATAAGAAACACTCGCGAACCATCTTCTCCGGTCACCCCTCGCCAACCATCTTTTCCGGTCAACCCCCACATACCACCGGTGTCAAATTTGACATCTTCTTTAGGGGTTTAATGAAGGGTATCAAATTCCAAGGTAAGAAACAAATTCTTTTTATTTTTTATGTAAACATTTGGTTTTTATTACTGGGTTTATTGAATTAACTATTTTAATATCAAACAAATAATTAAGTTTTAATTTTTATTATATACTAATAGGATTTGAGTCTTATGATATTTCGGCTATTGAATCATCATCTTCGGTTTTGAACACAGCCAGTGTTTCTGCTCTTGAAGCTTTTAAGATCTCTGCTTCTGACAGTGAGTTCTTAACTTTTTCCATTTCTTTTTTATTTTCTGCATATTCTTAAGCCAGAAATGATTAATTAGGATTATTTTGTTACTTTTAGGGGGTGTTTGGGATTGCTTATTATTATGCCTAGTATGAAATGTTTGCATAAATTTGACTGCTCTGCTTATCCCCTTTTGTAACGAGTAAATAAAGCATTTCTTGACAGCAGAAGAAGTTTTGATTACTCACTCAATTTTAAACTGCTTATCTGCTTCAAAATAAGCAATCCCGAACACCTCCTAAGTAACTTGAGACTTGCTTATCTCAATGTGCTTATTTGAGAAAGATTTAGAATGCCCTTTTTACTTTAAACATATGCAGATGGGCTGATTCTTCATTGAATATTCAGTTATCTCTTAATGACCAGTTACTTATAGCATAAGCATTGCTTCCTGAGATGAGCCTTACGCGAACAGGATATTCGCTTACTCATGTACTTTGCTTATTCAAAAATTGCCGCTCATAGTTGTTGCTTAGCATATGCCACTAATCAGCCCAAAATATTAGCTATGAAGAGTAAGCCTGTTAAAAGGAAGTCACCCTATGATTCTGACATAGAATGTAATACAGTGGGTGCTTCCAAGAAGCAAAATTCAGAATCTGTAGATACGTTTCCCCATCTTTCCGTGATGGGCCCAACGCAAAAGGGAAACCCGCTTCATCGCGAACATATATATGGTAGCACTGATATTACCTCCGAATCAGTTGGCGACTGCATGAGTACGCCAACACGTAAGTGTATCTTCACTTATTTAGCTTAGTTTTGTCCAATATGTATTCGTACTAATTTTTTTTCCCTGTGTAGCTGCGCATACCGATGTTCCCAATGCATCTATTACTAAATTGCTCTACACTTCATGTATGCAATGTCTATATTCACAGATACAATTATTACGTATACAAACTTTTACTAATGACATCTATTTTTGTTCAGCTAAACACTAGCAAACAAACAATTTAATAACTACAACCCCAAATTCGATCTTACGAACTGGTATCTATTTTTGTTCAGCTATGTCAAAAAATATGATGCCACAGTTTAATAACTACAACCCCAAAATCGATCTCACAAATTCGATCTCACGAATACATACCAGTATCATCAGAGTGTCGGCAGGTGAGGCAACCTTCACTTATTGAAATTTTTCAGTCAGTACCATGATCATGCGGCACAACGCAGACAACATATGTATTTCCTGTAGCCTAATTCCGTGTATGCGTTTCTTTGGCGCGACTGTTTTTCATATGGTTACATAAATATGTACCCGCGTTATTAATTTCAGTAATCTCACCATCGGCAAAATTTTCAATTGTACGCGTATGTTCTTATTATACGCGATCTCTTTTTTTTATTCAGGTATGGCAACTATGACTAGATGATGATCACAAAACCCCCCTAAAGTTATATCATGCTGTGTACAACCAATGATCCAATGGACGCGCGTGGCGATATCGTGATTACTTCTGATGTAACAAAAGTACATTTGCAAAGTTATTTCAAGTCTCAGCACCATGGATCATGCTGGCACAACGCCAGGGCATAATACTGTGATTTCCTGTAGCCTGAATTTCCAGTGTATGTCGTATCTTTGGGCGCGACTGTTTTTCATATGGTTACTTCAAATATGTTGTTGCTGGAAACACCGTAAGCAATGTATTTCTGTAATTTTGTTTACTCTCCTTAACATCTTCTGACTAGGCGAACTCTCGTGTAACACTGTTTTAGTATTCACCATGACAAGATGTCTCCAATTAACACCAAAACATCACGAACGTTTGCACGAACGACCCACAACTTAAACTGACAACAACTAACTTATCTGATTCACAAAAATACAAATCATCTCTTTGTATGAACATTTCGCCTCGAAATGGGCGGCAGACGAAACGCCGTAAGTAATGTATTTAGCAATTTTTTTTGCCTGTTATCACTTTGTACTTACCATCTTAAATTGTTTACATGTTAAGAAATAACATCTGATGTCGACAATAAAGAGATCTAGGCAATACAGGTAACCCATAAACTAAAACCACTTAAAGCATAAACTAAAACCACTATCAGACCTCTAGCCTAGGAAAGGTCGAAGGTACAAAACACGCCAAATTCATTACTTCTAGAAGCATTCCGCTACTTTTGAACAAGCACATTTTTCAAGATCCTTCATCCGATTACCTTCAAGCACTTCCTGCTCCTTCTAGGCAAGAACCCGCATTGACAAAACGCTCACGATTAGTCAAACCAGTTAAAAAAAACTATCGCCCTCGCCGCAACGCGCGGTTTAATCCAAGCTTTTTTAGTTAGACTTATCAACTCCATTTGTGTGGCCCAATCTTAGTTGGCCAACCAAGCAGAATCCTGATTGGTCTTTACGACTGTTTTCTGATGTACTAATTAATTGTTTGTTATTATAAGACTAAAAATAGCAATCCGATTTCTTTCTTGTAGACAAATATTTTATCCACATTTATTCTATTTAATAGCGGAGATGAATATTACATTGGACAAGTTCTAAGAATTTTAAGTGAACAATGATAATGTACAATAAAACAACAGTATTTATAGGCATGATGAGTGATAACAGTTAGTGTAAGGACGGTCCCGGTCGGGTTGTAATCCTTGAGGATTTTTAAAGATTAATAACGTTGTGCAAACGTTTTTTTTATCTAGACGGTATTTGTATTACAGTCTTTTATAAGCTCTAAATCATAAATATTTGTTAGATATATGACATATAAATTTTTTACAATTAGTAAATAATTAAAAATACGTGGTAATAATCTGTATTAGAATGGATTTTTTGAAATTTTCTTCTTTTGTAAAACATCCAACTTACGGAGCATATGATATCTCTATCATTATCATTGGTCTTAGAAGTATCTCATTTAATTACACTATTTTTCTTTTGCGAATTACAAGAATAAAAAGCAGCGCAATTACAATTTAGTTTAGAATGCTCAGTCAAATAAAATACTGTGTCGGTTACGCTTCGTTCGCAACACTTTCTTTTGCGAGTCATGTTTCTACTCTCGTTGATAATTCATAAAAGGTTTGAAAGCAACATTAGTATTGTGAACTACATTGACTTGTACGATAAGAATCGCAATTGAAACATGTTACCACAACTCCTTTGACCTACACTTGAAACGCTTGAAGTAAACAAACTGACTCGACTAAATGTACATGACTTTGATGAAGTATTAGGGACGCAACATACACAATACAAGCAGGTTAAAACAATTATCACCATGTATAGAATGAAATTCATTTAATAGCCAGGAATAATCATGTGCCTGGCCCTCTGCTGAGGTTGAACTTAACGGCGTAGCCACTGAATGTGGAAGAACAGAAAGAAGCCAATATCCTCGAAAGTAGAATTCGGAACAGAAGCAAATCCAACACTTAAACCAAATAAATGGAGGAACGCCTCGTGGAAGGACATTGGAAACGTTCCTTGAACTATTTATCGGGTTTGGCCTATTGGGTCTAGCCCATTCCGGACTATACGCCAACATGTCCCTCAGTCTAGTATGATATGGTTCTTGATAATGTTATGCTAGACTTATGCTATACGTCCTCAGCAAGTAAGCCCATAATAGTAGAAGTGGGCTGGATCGGTCCACACAATACGTCATCATGTCCCCCCAATCTAGTAAGCGTGGCCGTAGTCGCAGTTACTAGACTAAAAGGACTACTCTTACCGTCGTAGAGATGTTCGCACTTTCCAACCATACGCCGCCATATCTATCTTCAAACTGTGTCAATCATGCCCTATCTTAGGCAGCACTCGCGTACATGTGTTGGGTGATTGTGCTCAGACGCTTGGTTTCCCGTGGCTAGACGGTAAAGACCCCGTAAGAAGAATACATTTTCTATAGTCGGGGTAACACTAGCATTGGCAAGATACCATTCTCGTTCTTCTTTCCAGATCGCTTTGTTTATATCATCTATCACTAATCCACTACGACAACCTTCCTTGATCTGTTGATCTGCAGACCGAATAAACCTTTTTTCACGTAAAATTTCATAGTCATGGGTGTGAAAGTCAATGTTTGCGTATGAGTTTTCATTAGTGAACCGTTATATGTGATTGAAAGATCCATCAAAATAATGGTGATTGTTTCTTTGTACTTTTCTTATGCAGTTTTATATTTTATGTCGTATGTTGTATTTGGTACTTTGGTTTAATTGTACGCAGAGAAAACTTTAAACCCTAGACCCCGTTTGCTCGTTTAATATATTTGAAAGAAACTCTTGTCATGTCTATTAAAAATCATTTAATTCGAATCTTTATAAAATCAAGTGGGCACTACTGGTTTATAACGACTTGTTAGTACGAGGAAACCATCATGGGGAGATTCGAACTTGCGACCTCTCGCATGAGGAAGAGCCCCTTGACCAACTCTGCTAGACAGACATTGGCACAATATGTAGCCGCATGATGATTATTAGCCTATACATTATCTATTATTATTACTATCGGGCTTAGCCTATGTTAGTTATTTTATTGTACAACGCATGCTTGTGCCTTGTCCTACTAGTGTGAATATTGTGCGATCTATTTGGCTTTTGAGGCATAAGTTTAATGCAGATGGATCTCTTAGCACAAGGCTCGCTTAGTAGCCAATGGTCGTAGTTGGCAACAGAGAATCTATTGTGATGAGGCTTTCATTTCGGTTGTTAAACCGGAGACTATCCATATTGTTTTGAGTCTTGTTGTTTCGCGGGCTCGTCGTATTCATCAATTGGATGTAAAGAATGATTTTCTTCATGGTCATATTTTTAAGAAAATTTATATCCATTAATCTCTAGGGTTTGTTGATCTCGTTCATCCCGATTATGTTTGTCACTTACAGCGATCACTATATGGGCTTAAGCAAGCCATGCACACTTGGTTTCAACTCTTTTCCTCTTATGCTACCAGAGTCGATTTTTAGCACAACAAAACCGAATCCTAGTTGTTTATTTTTCATTGCGGGATTGGCATTGTTTTTTAATTATTATATGTTGATGATATCATTCTTAAAGCATCTTATGCAGCATTTCTAAAGCGGGTCATCAGCTTCCATGTTGAGTCTTCTATTAGCGATCTCTGATCTCGATTCTCTTAATTATTTCCTTGGCATCTCGGCTGAACAGACTTCGACAGGCAAATTTTTATCACAATCTAAATATGTTGAGGACTTGAGAAAGCCCACATGAAACATTGCAATCCTTGCAGGACTCCGGTTGATACTGAATCCAAGTTGGGTCATGATGGTGACCTGGAATCTGATTCCACTATGTATTGTAGCTTGCAAGTGCTCTTTAGTATCTTACTTTCACACGACTAGATATTTCTTATGTTGTTCAGCATGTTTGTCTCTATATGCATGCTCCTTGTAAGCCTCGTAAAAACTAAACACATCACTCCATGACTCTTGATACCAATTGATGAATATCAAATAACATACTTGATGAGGGAAAGAGAGGTAGTTTTAGAGAGAGAGTGGTTGGATGAACACTTTAGAGAGAGAAAGTAAACATAAAAAGAAAATACATTAAGTGTGTGAAAAATGAACAACCAACCCCCTTTCCATGGCATGAAATGGGGTTTATATACCACCTATGGTGGCCTGCTAAAGGCTTAGGCCCATGGGCTTTTGCTTATCTAGCTTACTTAATAATACTTTGTGGACTACGAGCTAGAAGCGTAAAATACATGTAGTGACCGATCCTTTTTTAGATTCCGAACAATCTCCCCCTAAGGGAGGTCACACCAGATTACATATATCTTAAGCTTAGCATTCTATGAATGTCTTCAATCTTGCTCGTAGTCTTGAACTCTTCAACTTCATCTTGTGAACCTGATGTAGTGATCTTTGGCTTTAGGCTTGAGCTTGTTCTAATAGGCTTGACTTGTTATGTGAATTTGAACTTCTTTGAGATCATCAACCAAGCATAATCTCTTATCATCATCTTGTAATCTTGGCGCCGTCTTGTGCACTTGTGACTTTTGGACCGACATGCTCATACCTTTCTTGATATGTTAACTTGAAAAGCTTTAATAATGCATCTTTCTTGAGGTTCTTTAACTTTAACACTTCGTCGCTTCAAGTAGGACGTACGGTATCAAAGTAGCGGAAGTCTTGAAACATGTACTTGAGCTTTCATGATGTCTTTATATTTGTCGGTCGGGTATGAGCATGTGGCTATGAATCATGACTCGTCAGGGATCAGCTGCACCAATCGTCGGGAGTACCTGCAGGTTTAGGTTAGTGATAATCAATAGATATGGATGAGAGTGTCTTTGTCACTTCATCGAATACGGTTGCAATAACCACGGTTCCCCGTAGATCAGTATAAATACTGCCTATGATCAGGTATAATTCCGAAGAATCTTCTTGACAGGGTTTCGCAGCTGCACTAGCCGTTCTCATTACTGGAGCGTCTCAAAGCAGACAACATGGTATGAGTGAACCAGTAAGACAAAGTCTCACCGATTGAGCAGAAAAATCAATTTGAAAATTGTTAAGATTATTGATTTGATGAGACAAAATAAATATAAGAATGAAACAAGATGGAAACAAGAAGGACCAAAGTCGTAATTAATGAAGTCTTCAAAAGATAAGAATTGGAAGATTCTGAAGATATGGTCAAAGATAAAGATAAGTATTAGAATGATTTACTTATTAATTATCTTTATTAGTTTCAATGTAAGCCTTAGACTCCTTGTGCTATAAAAGGAGGTCTAGGCATGTTAGTTTGAATCATCCATTGCATAGTCGACTGATGAGAGTCGAATAGTAAAGGTGTGTGTGTGTACACCATAGTTAGTAGTTAATTAGTAATAGACATATTATAGATGTCTATGTAGTAGTTAGTAGCCCCAAGTTATAGTTGGGGTAATAGGGAAATCGTTTGAATGAAAAACCTTGTTTGATAATATTGTTTTCTTATTATTCTGCTGTGCATTCAATATTATCTATAAAACTATCCTAGATGAGTTAAACGATTCTCAACATGTGGTATCAGAGCCTCGTAGCTCTTGATCTAGGATCTACAAGGTTTGTTGATGTCGTGCTATAAAGGAAAAAGAAGGTATGCTTTTCTGTTTTGGAAGTTATGGCCGATTTTGGTGATTTTAGGGTTTTTGCGACACTTTAAAAGTGTTGTCTTTATACTTAAAAAAAGACGAAATGATTATCATTAATATGGTCAAACGGTTTTGGTCGTGCATTGGTTTGCACGCTGGTGATTTACAGCAGGTTTGTCGCGTGGTTATGAGCAGATTGATTTTGCTCTAATGGTGAAAGAAGGATTTGACATTCAGGCATGTACAACAGGTAAACGATGCAGTAAGTGATCACTATTGGTTATTAGCAGATTTATTTATGGCGGAATAGATAAAGAAAAGAAGGTAACGTGTTTGACTGCGTGAAATATGGAAGCAGTTGTGATATGATACGTAATTATGG